>BQNB010001576.1:0-16743 GCA_026074375.1 Tanacetum coccineum | reverse complement strand
ACCTGATTAATATACGTGCTATTTTTGGAGATTAAACTTAAATCAATAATTTTTATGTAGTATATAGCAAAAAATTTAGTCTTAGTTCAAATTTATACTTAAATTTTTCAAAAAGAAGTATTCTCTATATCGTAAAAAAATGATAATATGTTGAAAAATGAAAAAATATAATAAATATGAACTATGGGCTGATAAAAGTTTGCTGCATCTTGCCGGCTCACAACCGATGTTGCAGCCTTCTAAAAGGTCGAGGGTTACAATTGCATCAATGTTATGTTTAATATTAAGTGTGAATTAATAAATAGATCTCTTTTTGTTAAATTTAAATATGCTTTTGAACTTTGACTATTCTATTTTATAAGCTATGTGTATACGGGAAACCTAAGAGTTTTTGAAACCTAAGGTCCGTGAGTCCCGATACTAGTCTCTGTGGGGTGTCAAAAGCCTGGTCACTTAGCCGCAAGGTTAGGATGTGCCGAGACGAAAGTCGCTACATGGGATGATCTCGCCTTCAAACTCATTATTCTCGGGTGGAACATGAAGCATAGATTTTTGCAAAACATTGATCCATGGTTGAAATTCGAAATGACACATTCACCTAATATATAATAATTGTCGGGGGTGAAAAGTTCACAAGTTACAAATATGAGTAGTGTTAGCATCTTAACTGATATTTAACGGTGATTTCGTTTTAAGCTTGGTTTGGAGCTAGTGAAAAGTCGGGGACGATGAATTTATCCTTTTTGGGGCATTTTAGGATTGAAATGCATCTTGTTCTATGATCCCAAATGAAAATAACGAAAGTCAAATAAGTTAGTTAGTTGTATTAAAAAGAAAAGTACAAAAAATGAGAAAAATAAAAAATAAAAAATACAAAAATATTAGTGGTAGTTAGTGTATATATTTAAAAATGGTAAAAACGGGGCTTCTCGAAGCTATTGATTCTTTATTTCCCCTCGATGTACACTTAGCTACTTTTTGAGGTTATTAGTCGAGGGGGATTAAGGGTCTTAGTTTTCTTGAGTGATTAGTTATATCATTGCGTAAGGACACGCAATAGTTTAGTATGGGGGATTTTGGTATGCGTTTAATTACACATACCTGTAGGTACTTGGTCTTGGATCTATATAGCCTTTGTAAGACAATAGTTAGCTTGAATAAATCCAAATCAACTATGTGAGAGACACTGAC
The DNA here is from genome assembly GCA_026074375.1 of Tanacetum coccineum. NCBI lineage: Eukaryota > Viridiplantae > Streptophyta > Magnoliopsida > Asterales > Asteraceae > Tanacetum > Tanacetum coccineum. Next base: position 15,552 of record BQNB010001576.1, on the reverse strand, counting down.
TATGAATATCCGACAAAAGGACGAAAAATCAAGCAAAAACGGACAAAACCGAGCACGGAATGGAAAAGCGTGGAAAAGCCAAAGTCAAATCGAAGCCAAAGTCAACAAAAGTCAAAGTCAACAAAAGTCAAATCAAAAGTCAACCCAGAAAAGTCAACAATCAAAAACCGAACCCGAAAATCTAAATTTCTAAAAGTGGGCCCACCCGTACCCACCTAGTGGGCCCGGGTCAGCCCACTTATATAAACTTTATATAAAACCCGACCCAATTTCCCTTTTAATTAAAAAACCAAACAGGCCCAAACAAAAAGCCCAAGTCCAACACCCCTAACTGTTAACCCATTTTACATCTTAACTCTGTTAGTCCCTAAGGGACTGTGGGTGTTAAACCACATAACACCCTCAAGGACTAATGTTGCCACCCCGCATAAAGTTATTAATACACCACAAAGGACCAACCTTGCAATACAACGATACTCTTTGAGGGGTTGTATTTCACCCTAAACCCAAAAACTCGCGTCCCCTGCACCAGATATAAACAAACAGACTCCCCCTTTCCCGCCATTTCACTGTTTTCCACCATTCTCCAAAATCTCTCACTCCTCCCTGCAACTTCATCCAAAACCCTTTCTTTCCCCACATATTCATAAAGTTCACTTTCATCACAAACCCTATACCACCCACATAGCTCACATCCATGTTGGCAATACCTAACGTTCTATTGAGGCAAGGATATGAAGACAAAGAAATTAAGGGTTCAGATCAATTGGCTTGATGACCAAGGCTAATGGAGGGTCTAGATGAAGGCTTTGAACTCACTCACTCAACTAACACAAGAAGCACACAAGCTTTGAAGACTCAGCTTATAAAATGAAGAATGAAGACAGAGAGGAGTAGTTTTAATTTTAGTTGTAATTTTACTTTTAAATGTTTTTATTTATGTCTTTAAATTCTGTCCTTTTAAAATTTCAAGTATTGTAATCTTATCCATTTCAATTGAAATTCAAAGTTTTAAGCTTATTTTATCTTAAATCTGTTTTGATATAAGTGGTTCATTTAGATATTGTTAAATTCAGTTTAAAAGCATTTTGTTAACTCAAACAAGCTTCTCATAAGCTTGTTTAAGTCTTTTCATAAAAAAATCACCAAAAATCCAAATCTATCAAAGCTAAGCTTAAAGGCAGATAAGCTTGAAATGGAAGAGCTTGTGGGGTTTTTAGTTTGCTTGTTGAATAAGCTGGGTAGTAGAGCTTAATGGGTCTATGTTTACTCCTGTGTTTGAGCAAGGAGTCAAGGTACTTTACTTTTTTCTCTTTTGAGCTCATTTTCTGCCATTGCTTATTACCGTAACACTAGCTTATTACATCTTATTTGTTCTTAATTTTCATTATTTAACACTTATTTGTTCTTTATTTGTCTTTTACTATATCTGTTTTAGCTTATTTGATCTTATGGTAGTGTAAAAATGCAATTTAATTTTTAAGGGAGTGTTTGGGATATGGGTTAAAATGGGTCAAATTAAGTTAAAAATTGTTCTTGGCCTTTGGGTCAGTTTTAGCTAGTCTAAAATTAGTCTATAAGATTATAGTTATAAGTTTTCTAAGTGTAAAACTTAAATTTTGAGTTCATTGAACTCATGGTTTAAATCTGTTGCTTTCTAGTTTGTTAGATCAGTTTATTTGATTCAGGTCTTGAAAAGGTGCTCTTGTATTATAATTATCCTTGTTTGTTTATTGGTTATAATGCTTTAGAACAAGTTCTATCCTTAAGTATACATTTGTCAATGTGTTTTAGTCAAAATTGCCAAGCTATATGTTCAAATTTTTTACTAGCATTTATTAGTTAAGCATTAAGTTGGGTTAAAAATCGAAATCCACAAACATAACGTCATTAGGAATCCAACTAATATGGTTTTAGCATTTTTTAAAGCTTTTGCATTAGCTTAAAGTAATTAAATTAAACCTTCAAATGAGACTTTTTCTTTTAAAAGAAAATAGAAAACGCCGCCATATGCTGACATAACCACGCAGTTTTTCATATCATCTGTTTTCAAGGCTTATTGTTATTTGCAAACTCTCTTTTCTTGATTTTTAGGTAGCCTTATTGTATGCAGCTATTTTTATAGTGGTAAACCCCATTAAGCCATAAGTTGCCATTCCTTAGGCTTAAAGATATGACCCAAAGGTTTGTCCCCAAGAGCTGTTTTGCTGGCCATTTTTTAGCTTTATACTTATTATAACTTTTGCTAGTTTTTCCAGCTTATATCATTGCTTATTTCATGTTTACATTTGCTTATTAGGTTAGTTTTAATCAATATTAGCTCATTTAGTTTTGGTTTAAGCTTATTAGAGCTTAGTTGCATTTTAGTTTAAGAACTTTTTAGTTTATAAGCCTATTTAGGAATTCTGTCATATTAAGCTTAGTGTAGCTTATTTTCTCTACTTATTTATGATCTCTAGTGTTAATTAGGTATAGCTTATAGCCTGTGTTAGCTTATTCCTATTTTTCATTAGCTTATTTAGTTTAAAAAGCCCAACAGTTAGTTTAGCTTAATGAGCCCTTAGCTTAAAAAGTTAATTCTGCCATCCTTGTGCTTAATTTTCAGCTTATTTGTTAAGTTTCAAAAATAGTTGTAGTTTAAAAAAATGTTCACCTTTATGTGTTTAATAAGTTTGTAAAAAAAATGAAAAGGCAAGATGGGGAAGTAAGGGGTGAGCAGGGCTCGAACCCCTGACCTCAACCCATCTAAACCTTTATATCACACACCTCTACCGCTGTGCTACATTAGCTCATCCGGTAGAGGATTGCTTAATTAATTATTTAAGGGCTAACAAGCCCATTAAGCATTCAGCCCTTTTGGGCTTATTCCTGGCTTATTTATAAGCTGTAGGTTTTAGTTAGCAATTTTCCTAGGATCTTCATGTTATAAAGTATTTTTCTTAATTTTTCCAGAATTTATTAATTTAGTTTAGTATTTTTAATGATTAATTTTCTTTAAAACTATTTTTTAATTATAATAAATTAAATAAAAATAAAAAATATATTTTTCTTTTTATTTAATTTATTATAATTAAAAAACAGTTTTAAAGAAAATTAATCATTAAAAATACTAAACTAAATTAATAAATTCTAGAAAAATTAAGAAAAATACTTTATAACATGAAGATCCTAGGAAAATTGCTAACTAAAACCTACAGCTTATAAATAAGCCAGAAATAAGCCCAAAAGGGCTGAATGCTAAATGGGCTTGTTAGCCCTTAAATAATTAATTAAGCAATCCTCTACCGGATGAGCTAATGTAGCACAGCGGTAGAGGTGTGTGATATAAAGGTTTAGATGGGTTGAGGTCAGGGGTTCGAGCCCTGCTCACCCCTTACTTCCCCATCTTGCCTTTTCATTTTTTTTTCATTTTTTTTACAAACTTACTAAACACATAAAGGTGAACATTTTTTTAAACTACAACTATTTTTGAAACTTAACAAATAAGCTAAAAATTAAGCACAAGGATGGCAGAATTAACTTTTTAAGCTAAGGGTTCATTAAGCTAAACTAACTGTTGGGCTTTTTAAACTAAATAAGCTAAGTGAAAAATTGGAATAAGACTAACACAGTGCTATAAGCTAGTACCTAACTAACACTAGAGATTCATAAATAGAGAGAAGAAAATAAGCTACACTAAGCTTAATATGACAGAATTCCTAAATAGGCTTATAAACTAAAAAGTTCTTAAACTAAAATGCAACTAAGCTCTAATAAGCTTAAACCAAAACTAAATGAGCTAATATTGATTAAAACTAACCTAATAAGCAAATGTAAACCTGAAATAAGCAATGATATAAGCTGGAAAAACTACAAAAGGCAAATAAGCTATAAGCTAAAAACTGGCAGACCAAAACAGCCTTGGGGACAACCTTTGGGCTTATTTTTAAGCCTAAGGATGGATCCTTATGGCTTAATGGGGTATACCCCTATAAAGCTGATACAATAAGCTACCTAAAAATGCAAAGAAAAGAGAGTTTGAAATAACAATAAGCCATGAAAAAGATGAATGAAAACTGCTTGGTTACTCAGCATATGCTGGTTTTCTATTTTCTTTTAAAAGACAAAAGCTCATTTGCAGGTTTAAATTTAATCTACTATAAGCTAATGCAAAAGCTTAAAAAGCTAAAACATATTAAGTTGGATGCCTAATGAGCTTATGGTTGTGAAATTCAGATTTAATCCAACTTAATCTTAACTAAAAATGCTAATAAAAATTGAACTTAAAGCTTGGCAAAATTTTGACTAAAACACACTTGACAAATGTATACTTAAGCTAGACTTGTTCTACTGCATTATAACCAATAACAAACAAGAAAATTATACTAAAGAGCACCTTATCAAGACCTGAATCAAATAAACTGATCTAACAAACTAGAAACCAACGGATTTAAACCATGAGTTCAATGATCTCAAAATTTAAGTTTTACACTTAGAAAACTTATAACTATAATCTTATAGACTAATTTTAGACTAGCTTAAACTGACCCAAAGGCCAAGAACAATTTTTAACTTAATTTGACCCATTTTAACCCATATCCCAAACACTCCCTTAAAAATTAAATTGCATTTTTACACTACCATAAGATCAAATAAGCTAAAACAGATATAGTAAAAGACAAATAAAGAACAAATAAGTATTAACTAATGAAAATTAAGCACAAATAAGCATGAATAAGCTGGTAATAAGCAATGGCAGAAAATGAGCTCAAAAAGAGAAAAAGTGAAGTACCTTGACTCCTTGCTCAAAACAGGAGTAAACATAGACCCATTAAGCTCTACCTACCCAGCTTATTCAATAAGCAAACTAAAAACCCTATAAGCTCTTCCATTTCAAGCTTATCTTCCTTTAAGCTTAGCTTTGACAGATTTGGATTTTTGGTATTTTTTTTATGAAAAGACTTAAACAAGCTTATGAGAAGCTTGTTTGAGTTAACAAAATGCTTTTAAACTGAATTTAACAATATCTAAATGAACCACTTATATCAAAACAGATTTAAGATAAAATATGCTTAAAACTTTGAATTTCATTGAACATGGAAAGATTACAATACTTGAAATTTTAAAAGGACAGAATTTAAAGACATAAATAAAAACATTTAAAAGTAAAATTACAACTAAAATTAAAACTACTCCTCTCTGTCTTCATTCTTCATTATATAGATTGAAGTCTTCAAAGCTTGCGTGCTTCTTGTGTTAGTTGAGTGAGTGAGTTCAAAGCCTTCATCTAGACCCTCCATTAGCCTTGGTCATCAAGCCAATTGATCCGAACCCTTAATTTCTTTGTCTTCATTCCTTGCCCAATAGAAAGTTTAGGGATTGCCAACATGGATGTGAGCCATGTGGGGGTAGGGTTTGTGATGAAAGTGACATTATGATATGTGGGGAAAGGGTTTTGGACTGAAGTTGCAGGGGTAGAGAGATTTTGGAGATGGTGAACAGTGAAATGGCGGGAAAGGGGAGTCTGATTTGTTAATAAAATAGCTTAGGATTGCCAACTTGGTTTGTTTGTTTATGAAGTAGGGTGAGGTGTGGGGTTAAGGGTTTTGTTGTGTTGTGGAGGGCTTTTGTCTGGTTGTTGCATGAGACAGACATATACAAAACGTGAAGGAGATAAACAGTGACCAATAGCGGGAAATTTGGGTATTGGGTTAACAGGGTAAGAGTTTGGGTAAGTGGCAAGTTTAGTCCCTAAGGTTGAAATGTAGTATTACACTGGTGGTCCTTGTGGCTAACAGGGTTAAGGGGTTGAGTGTTTTGGACTAACCGCCGTTAAAGGGGTTTGGGCTTATGGGCTTGTTTTGGGCCGTGGTTTAATTTGACAGTTAGGGATATAAGCCCAATGTGAGATATGAGTTTATATAAGCCTAGTCTTGAAGACTTATTGGGCCGACTTGGCTATGACTTTGACTTTTGGCTTTGATTTTTCACGCTCTTCTATTCCGTGCTCGGTTTTGTCGGGTTTGGCTTTGTTTTTGTGCGTTTTTGAATATCTGGTACCTACATAGTACAAACACAAAAACAAGCATATATATGGCATTTTATGTGCGTTTTTGGTCATTTAAGTCCGATTTTAATGGTGAAAGGTATGTGTAATTAAACGCATACCAAAATCCCTCATACTAAACTATTTTGTGTCCTCACGCAATGATATAACTAATCACTCAAGAAAACTAAGACCCTTAATCCCCCTCGACTAATAACCTCAAAAAGTAGCTAAGTGTTCATCGAGGGGAAATAAAGAATCAATAGCTTCGAGAAGCCCCGTTTTTACCATTTTTAAATATATACACTAACTACCACTAATATTTTTGTATTTTTTATTTTTTATTTTTCTCATTTTTTTGTACTTTTCTTTTTAATGCAACTAACTAACTTATTTGACTTTCGTTATTTTCATTTGGGATCATAGAACAAGATGCATTTCAATCCTAAAATGCCTCAAAAAGGATAAATTCATCGTCCCCGACTTTTCACTAGCTCTAAACCAAGCTTAAAACGAAATCACCGTTAAATATCAGTTAAGATGCTAACACTACTCATATTTGTAACTTGTGAACTTTTCACCCCTGACAATTAGTATATATTAGGCGAATGTGTCATTTCGAATTTCAACCATGGATCAATGTTTTGAAAAAATCTATGCTTCACGTTCCACCCGAGAATAATAAGTTTGAAGTGGATTTTGAAGTCTAGATCATCCCATATATAGCGACTTTCGTCTCGGCACATACCCAACCTTGGGTTAAAAATGTGACCAGGCTTTTGTCACACCTCAGTGACTATTTATCGGGACTCACAGTACACTTAGGTTTCAAAACAAACTCTCAGGTTTTTGTATACAAATAGCTTTATAAAATAGAATAGTCAAAGTTCAAAAGCATAAATTTTTAAAAATTTTTACTTATAAGAGATCTATTTTATTTTTCGCATTCACTTTTTAAACATTGATGCAATTGTATCCCTCGACCTTTTTACGAAAGGTAAAGCAACATTGGTATGTGTGACGGGGCAAGTTGCAACAAATTTTATCAGTACGGATTTTTATTCTTTCTATGGGCTTTCGTTAAAGGCTTTTGTGTACATCGGTTGTGAGCGGACTCAAGGATACAGCAAACTTTTATCAGCCCACAATTTATATTTATTACTTATCATATTTTTTTTCATTTTTCATCATCATTTTTTCATTTTTTATGATATAGAGAAGACTTCTTTTTGAAAAATTCAAGTATAAATTTGAACTAAGGCTAAAATTTTTGCTATATACTACATAAAAATTGTTGATTTAAGTTTAATCTCTAAAAATGAGCTAGGTATTTTAATATGGGTTTAGAGCCTTTTGAGAGGGAAAAAATCCACAAAAATTACCATACTGAGCTCTTTAGATATCATATATCCTTGTTTAGCATTTCCCACTCATAAGTTTACACTATTATTTTTGTTTTCTTCGAGAATATTCGCTGTCAGCTTTAGCTAAAATGTTAAGGAACAAGCTAAAGCTCAACACGCTCGACCGGGTTAAAATTTATTCTTATTCTACCTGGTAGGAAAGTCAAAATTGTGACAAAACACTTATTTTATATTTGAAAAATTAAAAAAAAATTTCTTTGAATTTAACGCTTAGTCTAAATGTTAAGGAACAAGCTAGAGCTTAACACGCTCGATCGGGTCAAAATTTATTCTTATTCTACCCAGCAGGAAAGTTAAAATTGTGACAAAGCACTTATTTTATTTTTGAAAATTTTTAAATTTTTTTATTTTTTTGGAATTTTGGTGGTAAAAACGAGATTACGTGAAAACAACAGCTGCAGGCACAATCAAATTGAAGATCCCCCCCCCAATACTAGAATGAAACATTGTCCTTAATGTTTTACGGTCTCTACATAAATTCTAAGCCGTTTATTAACTATGCTTAAAGATAAACGTTAGTCGATAAGATTTGGATATTGGATTCCCAAAATGAAGCTGAGGATTTGAAGCTCGAGTGATCGAAGGACAAAACATTGAGCACGAGAGGCTTCGAAATCCGGGCAATCCTGAACATATATCACAAAAACACAAGCATACGAGAAAGGAAGAGGCGAGCCTCTTCACAACACAAAACACTTATTCATTACTACTATTACTAGGATAAGCATGGGTTGCCACCCACGAAGCGCCTTGTTTTTGTTAACCGATTCACAAGCTCGACTCGACCCTGAATTCATTGGTCCATGGAGGAGCAAGTGGAAGATAAAATCTCCATCGGACTTTCATTCAAGTGGTTTGGATAAACATTGAATTTCATGAAAGTTCCACTCCGATGAGATACACCTGGCATAAAAGAATGATAAATGGAGATGCCGGGGTCAAAAATGGTATCTTCATTCCCGGAGGAGAGAAGATATGGAGGAGCAACGGGATACATGAGAAAAGAAAGAAAGATCCATACAACATATGCCAAGAGAGGAGACTGGGCATCCTCGAATGGTAAATTCACATTTGTTGTAGAAGAAACGTTCTCACGAATCACGGGGTCAACAATACTAGTCAACTCACCCGGATCGGGTTCACTCTTAAAATAGAAACAATCATACTCCAGTGGAGATATGATATGAGCGAGTTCACCGGCGAACTCCTCATGATAACAGTCACTCCTATCGGCAGGAGGACATTGATTTATCGAAAGATCAAAGATGAACGAATCATATTGAGAAAAATCAGCATGAGTAGTGGTACTGCCACTACTCTTTTCTTCAACATGATCGTCATCGAGATAGAAAGCTTCATAATCCGAAAAAGAATAATCAGAACGAGTAGTGGTACTGCCACTACTATTCTATTTAAAATCAAAGCAGAAAGTTTCAGATTCGGGTAAAGAATTATCAAAGGTGTTAGTCTCCTCCAAGAGAAGGTTAAGAGATGTGGAGGAAGACTTGGTCATAACATCGGAAGATGGAGTAGGATTATCTTTTAATGCTTCGATGTTAGCAATAAAGAGATTGACATTCAACAATTTTTCATGAAGGATATCGTCTTTGATTGTTAGAATAATATCGGTATCAATCCCTCCACCTTCCGGGATAACAATCTCCACCACCTCTAAGTTGACGATCTCAGCATCGGGAGGTGATGCATCAACATAATCGATGTTCTCATAAGAATCGTCATAACTCGAAGAATAATCATTGTTGGAATCGATGATAGTCTCAGAGTGTTCTTTGAAAACTTCTAGACGGGTAGGATTGTTACAAAGAGGCACATCACACATACTGTCGGGAATACCCTCGGACTCACTTGGGATCGGGACAAGGTTCTCAACACTAGACTTTATTACTTCGTCCGATTCCGTTGCCGGAATAGTGTCAAGATGCTCATCCTCCATTATGAGAGAGTCAACGGGCTCCTCGGTTGATAAAACGGGTGTGATTGCAATGGTATAGTCCTCGTCATCATCGTAGCAAATGGGAATCTTCCAATATCGATCTTTAGAAGCTTGCTCTTCCGCAATTCGCTTTTCTTCTTCCTCCTTCTTTTGTCGAATATTATCACTCCAAGCTTGAAAAGCAATTCGTAATTCTTCCATACTTTTTTCAAGAGGAGTAGGATCAATGACGGGAAGCGGTTGGGGAAGAAATTGGTCAAAACCAAAAGAATTAGGATCATAGCAAGAATTTTGCTCGTGATAATAATCTTCATTCATTGGTTGACATTGGTAAGTTTCATGAGGACCCCCGTAATTTTCACAACAAAGGTATTGTTGTGGGTGAAAATTATCAAATTGGTCATAACCGGAATAATTAGAATCATAACACGGATTAGGTTCATAATAATTCAACGGTTGACATTCAAAAGTCTCATGCGGGCCCCCACAATTTTCACAACAAAGATATTGTTGTTGAAAATCATGAAAATCTTGCGGGAAATTAAAGTCTTGATTGTAACACGGTTCCGGATAGATAAACGGAACTTGAGGTGTACAATAGTGACCATAACGAGCATCGTTCCCGCAAAATTCACAAGAATACATAGGAGGTTGTGGAGGTGGGTTGAAAACGTTAGGAGAATCATCAACAAAATTAGGTTTGGAATCATAAGTGAATGAATTCTCATCTCCGGAACAGGATGTCAGGTGAACACTTGGCAAAGTCTGTGGGAACTCATTAACGGTTTGATTGTTGCATGGTTCCGGTTTAGAGATAATCAGAACTTGCGATGGAAAATTATAACCATAATGAGCACCTTTCCCACAAGACTCACAAGTACCCGTAACAACAATGATCAATGTGTGGAGGACTTTGTGAAGAATTTTTACCGGGGTCTTGATTGACAACGAATGGCTCTTGATTTTCATTAACAAAGTTAGTATCGTCATTGGATGACTCGGAAGTGTCTTGGAAATCTTGAAAAACTTCCTCCAATGTCTTTCGTAGCACACTGTCGACAATATAAACCATGAACCGGGTCTCCACAATTGAGATAAAAAATTTCAAAAATAAGGGGTCGTTGAGACGAGTCTGGTATGGAAACAAGAATCTTGTCTTCAAGACTCCCTTTTGAACAACCACAGTTTCTAGTGTACAAAGCTCCACAAGACGAGCATTCTTTAATCGCGTAAAGAGTATTTAAACGATAGTCGAATGACGCCATAAGAATTAAACAATTAAGAGGGTTAAGAAAAGAATTAAATGGATAAGAAGAAAAAGAAGATTATTTTTGGTTTTTCGAGTTTTTTTTAAGCAACATATTTTATTAACGGACAAAATGAGATAAGACAACTTAAACCAATAATCAACTCGTTTCACGGTAGCTCTCAAAAAGAAAAACGCACAGGCGAGCGGAGGAGTAGGAAAGCGCGAAGCTATTAAAAACCTTTCTCCTTTCGGGTCGTAGTTCCTCGGAACAACCCTCCTTAAACCCACTTTATAGTTTGTTTGACTTTTCAAGGTGAGCCGTACCTCGCAAGTGACACAAAGGCAAGTTTTAAATCTTTTGTTCGGGAACTTATTATGATAATGCTTCAGTTGAAAGCATTATATTGATGATGATTTTTATTTATTATTATGGACAATGTTTTTATATTTTTGGTTTTTCTTGTTTATATAATAAAAAGAAATGAAAAATATTTTTGTATTTTTATATTTTTATAAAAATAAGAAGAAAATATTCACAAACGAGAATGATAACTTCACGAGGAAGGGTCTTCAAAGCACAACAAACTTCAACTCGATAATCGTCTCACGGCCTCCCCGGCAGCGGCGCCAAAATGATTTAGTCGTAAATTCAACCCTTTAAATATATAAATATATAATAAATATATAAATATAATAAGGATCAAAAATATCATTCAATTATAGTATACATATTCCGAAAGACTCAAAGAAATTACTTTTATCCAAAGTAAGATCAAAAATCCCCCGGGTCGTTTCCCGTCGAGGCGTGAATTTGAAAATCGAGTTTCGTTTGTGAACAATGCTTGAATGATCAAAGATTTGATTGGTTTTCTATTTCTACAATTAAAAAAATGCAAAAACAAGTAAAAAAAATCCTAAAACGAAAGCAATTTAAATTAAAACCTAAAACGGGAACGGGAAAACGCGACTTAAAAACCTAAAACATGAAATTTTAATCCTAAAATGATTTTTTAACTTTTAATTAACCCTAAGTGACTAAAAAGTAAGAATAAAGAAAACTAAACCAAAAACGGAAACATTTAAAGTTAAAAACGCGAAGAAAACGTAAACGGGATTCGATCCCGTTCTTTAAAAAACGAAATTTTAAAATATTAACCCTACGGATGCAAATTTATTTTTCCTAGGTCCTAAATGATAAAAGAAAATTTTGAAAAAAAAGAATTTTATTTTTTTGACTTTTTAATAATTTATTATGAATTAAAAACTGTTTTAAAAAGAAAAATTAATTAAAAATAGTAAGTAAACTGGAAAAATTCTGAAAAAATTCTAAAAAGTAGCTTGGAGAATGCTTAACCTAAGAAAAAAAAAGAGATGCCAGCTTATTGAATAAGCTGTGAAATAAGCCCAAAATGGGCTGAAAGCTTAATGGGTAAATAAGCTATTAAATAGAGAATAAAAGAAGGATATAACGAATTGGAAGTCTAGCACAGTTGGTTAAGGTGAGTGGGATAAAGGTGTTGGTGAGACTAGAGGTCTCGGGTTCGAGCCCCGCTCACCCTTGAGACCTCCTAACTCCTAACATTTTTTTTGACAAAACTTTCAAAAGCAAAGTTTTTTATTGCTTAAAAATAGGTAACTTTTAAACTGAAACTTATTTTTGAAAAGCTCTATTAAGCTCAGAAAAAGCTTTTAAAACAGACAGCAAGCCAAAAAGGGTATTTAACACAGTTTTAAGAAAGGCTAAGGTACCATTTTTAAAACTAAAATTAAAGGCACCAGTTTTAGATACTTTTGCTAAAACTTAAAAACAGATGGACATTAAACCATAATAAGCTCATAAACATAAAAATTCAGGCAGATTAAAACTAATTTTGGATAAGAAAACAAGCATGAAAATGGACTGCACACCAGCAGTTTAAACTAACTGGTTTTAACTTTTGGTTTTTAGACAGATATGACACTACTTGCAGGAATGAACTAAAGATGCTAAATGAAGCCTAATCTTAAGACAATCATAAACAGATGCTATTCGAACTAGATACAACTTAAATCTATCAAAATCTAAACCTAAACTTCTCAAATTCTACTCTTAATTTGAAAATCAAAACAGCATATTAGGCTAAAAGCCATCTGATGCATTTGACGTAATCAAGTCAAAATGAGCAAACACCTAATGTTCAATTGTAAACTTACATATCCTAACTCTACTGCATCTAGATACATTAACTATAATTTAAATGCTCTTTTTACCTGAGTTCACAAAATTAAATCCAAAGAACAGTCTAAAACAGTAAATAGCAAATCTAGTTTAATTGAACTTCAAAACTTAGAAAACTTAGATGAAAACTATAACTCTCACATTAGAACCAATCCTAAAGCTAAACAAAGTGAATTCTTAAACCAACATTAATCAAAACAGCTTTATCCATATGCTATTTTGGGGGGGGGGGGAGGGTCCTAAACCCAAACACACCTATACTACTCAAATTTGGCAATTAAAGCTAAAAAAACATTGTAAACAGACATATTAAAGATGAAACAGATTTAGCATTGAAGAATTTAAAGACCAAATAAGCAACATCAAACACTTAATAAGCTAAAAAAACAAAATCAGAACAGTATGAGCAGTTATAAAAAGCTAAAAGTTTAAATTAAGACTTACAAGTGGTCCAAATGTTTTGTAAAGGTCCTAAATCTATCCTAACCCCCTAGTCCATGATTTTGAATAAGCTTTTAACCCAAGGATCCTTCCATGTTTGATCCTTCATCCATTAACAACATATAGAACACCAAATTTTCAAACCAAATAAAAGCTTTACCAAGCCTATTTTAAGCTAACTAAAACCAAACTTAGGACTTAATTAAAGCTAAAGAAAACTGATTTGAAAACCAAGAACAGTTTTAACATAATTTTGACCCATTTCAAACCTTAATCCCAAACACCCCTTAAAGTCTTAAAACCAATTTTAACTTTTCAAATACTAAATTTTAAAGAACAACAAGGTAAGACCAGATAATAATTAGCTTTCTTAAGTAACTTTGAGCATTTTCGAACCAGCAATAAGCACTAGAATTAAACAAAAGCAAATAAGCAGTAAAAGCACTCAAAAGATAAATTTCTACATAAACTTAAAATTTCATTAAAACATAATTTGATTACAAAGCTTAAAGTTAAAATGATAAGATTAAAAGACATAAATAAAAAAACATTAAAAACTAAACTACTCTCCTCTGGTTTTGTCTTCTTTCTCCTTTTATATAAGGAGCCAAGTCTTCTCTTATGTTTGTTGTGCTTGTTGTGTTTTCATTGTGAGAGGCTTCAAAGCAACGATCACATCCCTCCATTTAATCTTGGTCCCCATGGTAATTGATCATGACCCTCCAATTTGTGATGTCCAATAAAATAGCTTAGGATTGCCAACTTGGTTTGTTTGTTTATGAAGTAGGGTGAGGTGTGGGGTTAAGGGTTTTGTTGTGTTATGGAGGGATTTTGTCTGGTTGTTGCAGGAGACAGACATATACAAAACGTGAAAGAGATAAACAGTTACCAATAGCGGGAAATTTGGGTACTAGGTTAACAGGGTATGAGTTTGGGTAAGTGGCAAGTTTAGTCCCTATGGTTGAAATGTAGTATTACACTGGTGGTCCTTGTGGCTAACGGGGTTAAGGGGTTGAGTGTTTTGGACTAACCGTCGTTAAAGGGGTTTGGGCTTATGGGCTTGTTTTGGGTCGTTGTTTAATTTTGCAGTTAGGGATATAAGCCCAATGTGAGATATGGGTTTATATAAGCCTAGTCTTGAAGACTTATTGGGCCGACTTGGCTTTGACTTTGACTTTTGGCTTTGATTTTTCACGCTCTTCCATTCCGTGCTCGGTTTTGTCGGGTTTAGCTTTGTTTTTGTCCTTTAGTGAATATCTGGTACCTGCACAGTACAAACACAAAAACAAGCATATATATGGCATTTTATGTGCGTTTTTGGTCATTTAAGTCCTATTTTAATGGTGAAAGGTATGTGTAATTAAACGCATACCATAGTTCAAGTTGTGTAGCTTGCTAACGTGTTCGAAGGGTTCTATAAAACAATTAAGAATGATAGCTACCGAATATGGAATAAATAATAGTTATTACATGAAATGTTTGCTTTTTGGGAATATAAATAGAGAGTTGAATTTGATAAAAATTTTGACGACTACTCCCGGCATAGCATGGTCCTTCCTGAATTATACATAGGTGATCACACTATGTATAATTGAGGACTTAACGATGCAATGCTCGTTTTCATCAAACTAGTGTTATGTATATAATGATATTAAATGGTTTTATAATGTAATAAAATAGTTCATAAAGTGAATGCATAATAGCTCATATGATGACAACAGAATAGTTTACAAGACGATAGTAAAATGGTTTATAATATAGCAGCAAAATGGTTTATTGGATGATTATAAAAATGTTTATAAGGTATTAACCAAATTATTTTTAAAGTAACAAAACAATTCGTAGGATGAAAATGGAATAGTATACAAGATGGCAAAAATTTTGTTCATGGGAAATCGGCAAGACAGTTTATAAGCTAACAGTAGAATGGTTTATAAGATGACATCAGGGTCGTTTATAAAGCGATGGATCATAGAAGTATATAGGATACCCAAACAATCGAAGAAGTAGTCAGAGGAAATGAATATGAAGAGTCATTTGTTCTAAAAGACCGCGAATCAGAAGGCTATAGAGTGTCATTTGCAGAATTTATCATTGCAAATGAAAGAATAATTTGATCACCTTAACAGTAGATATATGTAAGCATTGAAGGTATTAAAATATAGCAACGCTCAAAAGAAATTAGTGTAAGGAGTTATTTGATTGACAAAATGAATGTAGAGAGTCGTGTGATATTTGCTG
>BQNB010001575.1:116194-127878 GCA_026074375.1 Tanacetum coccineum | reverse complement strand
TGAACTTGATGAACTTGATGAACCTTGGGATGTATAGGCCATTAGAGCAAAGTTTGTGAGTCCTTCTTTAGCCTGAAAGCTCCAGTCATAACTACCTATCCCATCTTGAACAACCAGGGAATTTGCAGGAGTCTCCACTAGTACAATCCTTCTTGGAGCATCTCCATCTCCATTTCTATTCCCCTGATTCCTTGGTGCCCTGCATTCTCTAGCAAAGTGACCTCTCCTGTGGCAGTTGTAACATTCAACCTTTGTCTTATCAAAGCTAACAGTTTCTTTGCCATTGAAATTCAGATTCCTTCCTGTCTTTTTTAAGAATCTCTTCACCCTTATGGTAAGCATGGCCACCTGCCATTTGAGATCCATCTCTTCAAGATCATCAGTATCAATCTGCTCCAGTTCTTTATTGTCCAATTGTGGACTATTAGATTGATTAGCAAAGAAGGAAAACATGACATCATCAGCATAAGTTAAGGAAGAAGCTTGTCCCTGTAAACTAGCAGTAGAAACTTCATGAGTAGTATTAACTGCTTCATTAGTACTGCTAGTGTTTTCTGAAGATACAAAAGCCACATTCTGAGAGTTTGAACTTGAGCTTGATTAGCCTTTAATCTCAGCTTCATACACCTTTAAATTGTTGTACAAATCATCCATGCTCATTGTGTCTATATCAAATTTGTTTCAAATGATTAAAGCAATATTATTCCAAGCTGATGGTAGACTTCTCAGAAACTTCAGATTTGCATCTTCCTGAGAGATAACTTCACTATGAATTTCCAATTGGCTGATGAGTTTTTGAAACCTATCATAGGTTTTATCTAGTCCTTCAGATCTTGGTGCAGTAAAATTCTCATATTGCTGCTTCAGAATGGTCTTCTGCATTTTCTTTGATTCTTTGTTGGCTTTAAACCTGGTCTTGATTACTTCCCATAAGGTCTTTGCATCCTTGATTCCATAAAACTTCAATATGTGCTCATCAGGAATGGCCAACAACAGAGTGCTTTTTGCTTTCAAATCATTCTTTCTTGCCTGCTTTTGTTCGACAGTTTTAGAAGGAATGGGACCTTTAGCACTAGCTGATGCAACAGCAGGTGCATCACCATTCACAATAACCTCTCAAAGAGCATAATCAGTGTGAGTAAGATATTGCTCCATTCTTATGCTCCATAGATCATAGTCTCCTATTTTGAGTATAGGAAGTTTTAGTGCAGACACTGTTTGCGTAGTTTTTGACTGTGATTCCATCTTCTCTTTGATTATGAGATCTCATGTAGATATAGTGTTCTTCTTATTCAGAGTTTCTCAACAAACCCTGATACCACTTGTTGATCCCTTCTTAACAGATCTTACTTAGCTTGTTAAAGCTTAGTTATATTAGATAGATCCAAGACAACTATAGTAGAAACTAAGATTGAGAATATCACAAACTATGCGGAATCTAGTTTCTAATACTAAAAAGAACAATGAAACAGTAAAAACAAGATCTTTACTAAACTTTCAATATATTGAATACTATTTTGAGTTACAAAATAGCTATGAATACTAACTATGATTGCTATGCAAACTATGAATACTAATATGAAAACTAATGTCTAGATCTATGCCATAGGGTTCCTTTTATACACTAAGGAAACCCTAATGGGCTTACAAAATGCGTCAAGTGATTATGATCTTTTCTATAAGTAAACATAATCTCTTAAACAAATAAGTTTATACATATCTTCTTTACAAATAATTGATACTTATCTTCATAAGTATTCTTGTTCTTCAATCAACCTTTATCTCTTCTCTGATATGTCTTTGATCTCATCTCTGACAGCATTAATCCTTCCAGCAGTTGTAACTGAGCACAAGCAGCATTAACTACTTAGAAGTTTACTCTAGCAGTACTAACATACACTAGCAGTACTAACTTTATACTAACAATACTAATTATACTAACAGTAGTAACTAGTAGTAGTAACTTTATACTACCAGTACTTATTATACTAACAGTAGTAACTAGCAGTAGTAACTTTATACTACCAGTACTAACTACTTAGCATAATTTTCATTAGTATTACCAGCAGCACTAAGTTATGCTTGACAGCACTAATATATACCTAAGCAGTGGTAACTCTAAGAATTATCTTGAAGTCTTTTAAACCTAACAATTTTGAAGAAGTTTGATTTTGCCACTGTGAAGACAGCAAGCACTCCCATGGAGACTAACAAAGCATTACTCAAGGATGAAGAAGCTGAAGATGTTGATGTTCACTTATATAGATCAATGATTGGATCATTGATGTATCTAACAGCTTTTAGGCCTGAAAAAATGTTTGATGTATGTGCTTGTATAAGATTTCAAGTCACACCTAAAGTTTCACATCTTCATGCTGTGAAGAAAATTTTTAGATACTTGAAAGGTCAACCTAAATTGGGCCTTTGGTATCCTAAGGACTCACCATTTGACTTGGAAGCTTATACTGACAGTGACTATGCTGGTATAAGTTTAGACAAGAAATCCACAATAGGAGGTTTTCAATTTCTTGGAAGAAGGTTGATTTCATGGCAATGTAAAAAGCAAACTATAGTTGCCAACTCCACTACTGAAGCAGAGTATGTTGCTGCTGCTAATTGCTATGGACAGGTGTTATGGATCCAAAATCAATTGATTGATTATGGATACAACTTTATGAACACCAAGATTTTCATTGACAATGAAAGCACAATCCGCATAGTTAAGAATCCAGTGTTTCATTCAAAGACTAAGCACATTGAAATTAGACATCACTTCATCAGGGATTCATATAAGAAGAGATTAATTCAAGTGATCAAGATTCACACTGATCATAATGTTGCTGATTTACTTACAAAGGCATTTGATGTTAGCAGATTTCAATATCTGATTACAAGTATTGGAATGCTTAACCTCTGAAGTATTGATTGAGGGGAGGTTATTTGTGTTACTATGAAGCTGATTATACACAAAGGATGCATTTGATGTTGCTGATCTTGATGCTGATGCAGAAGTGACCTTGATTGATGAGACTCAAGAAAGAATTGATGAAAAGATGTTCTTTGATGTACAAGATGATTTACAAGGCGAAGAAGTTGTTGCTGAAAAAGAAGTTGCTAAAAAGGAAGTTAGTGCTACTGATCCCGTTACTACTGCTGGTGAAGTAGTTACTGCTGCTAGTGCTACAACAATTGTTGATGAGTTGACTCTGGCTCAGACCTTGATAGAGATCAAAGCAGCTAAACCAAAGGTTGTTACAACTGCTGCCACAACAATTACTACTGTTGTTGCCAACACAAGACTAAAGGCAAAAGGAATTGTCTTTCATGATCAGGAGGAGCAAGCACATGCATTTACACCAATAGTTTCTTCTTCACAAGCATCACCACTTCCACAACCAAAAGACAAAGGCAAGGCAAAAATGGTTGAGCCTGAAAAGCCATTAAAGAAGATAGATCAAATTGCACTTGATGAAGAATTGGTACTCAGATTGCATGTTGAAGAACAAGCAGAGTTAGAAAGAATGCAAAAAGAAAGAGTTGCACAAGAAGAAGCTAGCAGAGCAGCAATTATTGAAGAACTGGATAGCATTTAAGCTATGATTGAGGCTGATGAGCAATTAGCTGCAAGACTCCAAGCTAAAGAACAAGAACAATTCTCCAATGAAAAAAAGTCAAGAATGTTAGTGGAGATGATAGCTGAAAGGAAAAAGTTCTTTGCAACACAGAAAGCAGCAGAGCAAAGAAGTAAACCACCTACCAAAACTTAAATAAGGAATAGAATGTGTACATACCTGAAGAATATGGGTGGATACAAGCACAATCAGCTAAAAGGAAGGAGTTATAAAGAAATTCAGAAGCTTTTTGACAAAGCATACAAACAGGTAAATTTATTTGTTTTAATGTTGTTCAGGGTAATTTCATAAATACTTCGATTAAGGGTTTCAATCACTCATTTGTTTGATTTTACACTTTGCTATACTCTCTAATCATAAACCCTAACTTAATTTCATTTTTAATCATCAAAACCCATCACAATGTCGACCCCAAAGTTTGCTGAAACTCACAATTTGATTGCATTTTTGGAGAAACCCAAAGAAAGTAATGGGTTTGAAGGAATTATTGATTTTCTGAATGCAAGTTCTATCAAATATTCGTTAACGGTTAATCCTGCAGTATATGAATCATGCATTAAACAGTTCTGGGCAACTGCTAAGGCTAAGACAGTTAATGGGGAACGTCAGATACAAGCCCTAGTAGATAAGAAGAAGGTGAACATCAATGAGAAGAGTGTAAGAAGTGATCTTATGTTAGAAGATGCTGAAGGGAATGAATGTCTGCCAAATGATGTAATTTTTGAACAGCTGACACTCATGGGGTATGAAAATCTTACATAAAATCTTACATTCTATAAAGCTTATTTTTCATCCCAATGGAAATTTCTTATCCATACAATTTTGCAATGCCTTAGTGCTAAGTCTACAACTTGGAATGAATTCAGTAGCACTATGGCATCTACTATCATCTGTCTTGCTACAAACAAAAAATTTAACTTTTCCAAGTACATTTTTGATAATATGATGAAGAACTTGGAGGGTGGGGTTAAATTTCTTATGTACCCAAGGTTTGTGCAAGTGTTCCTGGACAAAAAAGTTGAAGGAATGTCCAAACATAAAGGGATTTATGTTACACCTTCCCATACAAAGAAGATTTTTGCTAATATGAAGAGGGAAGGAAAAGGTTTCTCTGGGAGAATCACCCCTCTATTTCAAACTATAATGGTTCAAGCTCCAAAAGACATGGGTGAAGATTCAGCTGCTTCTACTGATTCCCATTCCACACCTATTATTACTCAACCATCATCATCTAAGCCTCAAAAGAAAAAGTCTAGAAGGAAACAAAGGAAGGACATTGGTCCGATAAAGCCTATCCCCGATGAGGCTACTAATGAGGAACCTATATCTACCCCTTCTTGTGATCCACCTCAAAGTGGTGAGGATAGATTACAACTTACTAAATTGATGAGTTTATGTACCAAACTACAAAAGCAGGTTCTTGATTTAGAGGAAGCAAAGACTGCTCAAGCAAAGGAGATTGCTAGTATAAAGAAGAGAGTTAAGCAGTTAGAAAAGAGAATGAAGTCAAGAACTTCAGGGCTCAAAAGGTTAAGGAAGGTTGGTTCAGTAAGCAGGGTAGAATCCTCTAATGATGTTAGTTTGGGTGCTCAGGAGGATGCATCCAAACAGGGGAGGAAAATAGCTGATCTTGATGATGATGCAGAGGTGACCTTGATTAATGAGACTCAAGAAAGAAATGATGAAGACTTGATGTTTGATACTTATGTTCTTAATGGTGACGAGGTGTTTGAAGAGCCTATAGTTAATGCTGCTAAGACTACAAGCTCATCTCCAGTTAGTGCTGCTGATCTAGTTACTATTGCTGGTGAAGTAGTTACTACTACCAGTGCTACAACAACTGTTGATGAGTTGACTCTGGCTCAGACGTTGATAGAGATCAAAGCAGCTAAACTAAAGGCTATTACAACTGCTGCCACAACAATTACTACTGCTGTTTCCAGCACAAGACCAAAGACAAAAGGAATTGTCTTTCATGATCAAGAGGAGCAAGCACATGCATTTACACCAATAGTTTCTTCTTCACAAGCATCACAACTTCCATAATCAAAAGACAAAGGAAAGGCAAAAATGGTTGAGCCTGAAAAGCCATTAAAGAAGAAAGATCAAATTGCACTTGATGAAGAATTAGCACTCAGATTGCATGCTGAAGAACAAGCAGAGTTGGAAAGAATGCAAAAAGAAAGAGTTGCACAAGAAGAAGCTAGCAAAGAAGCAATTATTAAAGAACTAGATAGCATTCAAGCTATGATTGAGGCTGATGAGCAATTAGCTGTAAGACTCCAAGCTGAAGAACAAGAATAATTCTCCATTTGAGGAAATTCAAGAATGTTAGTGGAGATGATAGCTGAAAGGAAAAAGTTCTTTGCAGCACAGAGAGCAGCAGAGCAAAGAAGTAAACCACCTACCAAAACTCAGATAATGAATATAATGTGTCCATGCCTGAAGAATATGGGTGGATACAAGCACAATCATCTGAAAGGAAGGAGTTATGAAGAAATTCAGAAGCTCTTTGACAAAGCATACAAACAGGTAAATTTATTTATTCCTATGGATTCAGAGGTGGTGAAAAGCAGTGTGACAAGAACTGAAAGAAGTTCTAAAAGAGTAGGAGATGAGCTTGAATCTGATAAATCAAAGAAGCAAAAGATAGATGAGCATGTAGAAGCTGAAAAAGATGACGATCAAGAGGAGACAGAGATGAAAAAGTATAGTGAGATAGTTAAAGATGATGAGGTAGCAATTAATGCTATACCTGTAGCCACCAAACCTCCAATGATTGTTGAATACAAGATTGTTAAAGAAGGAAAGTTTGGATACTTTAAATTGATAAGAGCTGATAGAAGTTCAAAAAGATACTCATCAATGATTAAGATGCTTCAAAATATTGATAGAGAAGACTTAGAGACCCTCTGGAAGTTGGTTAAAGCTAAACATGAAAATACAAGGCTAGAGGAGGATATGAAAGAGTGTTATGGGGGTGATATGAAAGTAATGTTTGAACCTGATATAAATAGTAAAGTATGGAGAAATCTACAAGGACATAAAGTGACTATTTGGAAGTTGTTTGATACTTGTAGAGTGCACTTTGTGAGGTTTAAAAATCTACATATCTTTATGTTGGTTGAGAAAAGATATCCTCTTACACCAATAACAATCACAAACATGTTGAAACAAGAAACTTCAAGCTGACTACTGGAATGAGATGTGTTATCAACTCCTCAAGCTCATGGTAAAACAACAAGAGGGTAGATGAAGTGTTTGAATGCATCCTCGTGATGATGGTGAAGACTTTTAATGAAGAAACTTGAAGATTTAGATGATGAACATCAAGTTTAAGGGAGGATTGTTAGGATTAAAATACTTCAAGATGATTCTTAGAGTCACTGCTGCTCAGGTATATATTAGTGATGTCAAGCATAACTTAGTACTGCTGGTAATACTAATGAAAATTATGCTAAGTAGTTAGTACTGGTAGTATAAAAATTACTACTGCTAGTTACTACTATTAGTATAATTAGTACTGTTAGTATAAAGTTACTGCTGCCAGTAAAAGTTAAGACTGCTCAGAGTTGAAGACTAAAAATATACTAAGTAGTTACTACTGCTAGTACAAAAGTTAGTACTGCTAGTGTATGTTAGTACTGCTAAAGTAAACTTCTAAGTAGTTAATGCTGCTTGTGCTCAGTTAAACTGCTGAGAGATTATTACTGCTGGAAGGATTATGCTGATAGAGAAGAGATAAAGATTGATTGGAGAACAAGAATACTTATGAAGATAAGTATTAAAGAAGATATGTATAACTTATTTGTTTAAGAGATTATGTTTGTTTATAGAAAAGATCATGATAACTTAGGAAAGTATTGTAAGCCTTGTAGGACTCCTTGGTGTATAAAAGGAGGTCCTAGGGCATAATGTTAGACACGTTTATTTTTAGATATTCATAGCTTCAAGGTTTTGTAAACCCTAACACTATTAAGAGTGTTCGTTTTATATTGAGGCTGAAAGTTTGGTAATCTGTCTTGTTATTGATTTTATGTTACTGTTTTATAAAGAATTCTTCTTAGTATCATTGACTAGATTTCGCATAGTCTTTGATATTCATAATCAAAGTTTCTACCATAGTTGTCTTGGATTTATTCAATACAACTAAGCCTTTTACAAGCTAAGCAAGATATATTCAAGTGGGATCAACAATTAATCTTTTATGGAAGGCTGTTTCTGAAAAGCTTGATGACGCTCCCTTTTCTGACACTGCAGGAGGCCCCACAACTCAAATGAATTTCATGTCTACCAACCACCATACTAAAGAAGAGCTTCAAAGCAAAGGAATAAAAAGCCCATCAAAGTTACTCTCCCTAAATTATCTATCTCAATCATCCATAATTGAACAAAACAAAAATCCCTCGTCTCCAAAACGTGTTTACTTTGTTAATTCAATCGTCATTCTAAATAAGGAGAATGAAGTTGAGGAAGAAGGTAGTGTTGAGCCCAGCAAAACTAATTACACATACCAAAAAAATGCAAATGAAACTGATGAAGAAGTTGAAAGCGAAAAGGAAGTCGATGAGGAAACTGAAGGAGAGACCGAAGAAGAAGACGAAGATAACCCGGAACACTTTGGCACCTTTCCCACTATAAAAGAGTTAAGGTATCATAAGTGGCTTTTGAAAAATCGTCAGCCCCCATAGGTGAAGGCCAAGATCAGTACCAGGAACGTAAATAATGTAAAGTTCTCATGCATGATTGGTCAATTCAATAAAGAGAAATTTAGATTTAGAATCACCAATCAACATAATGTCTAGGCTTCATTATAACTGGATCATGAGTAATAGGTTGGAACAAAGAAGGAAACCTTCAAACCCTAAGAAAAACTACAACTTCGTAAGGAGAGTTAAAAGACTAAGAATTTTCATTGGGAACTTCACTTAAGAATGTGACTTCATCATGCTCGAAGATACGACTAGTGTCATTGATCATTACCTTGGATCAGTGGTGTTCAGAAAGCCATTTGTGGAAGCAACCGGGCTAGTTTATAATAAAGAGGAGGGAACGATCGTGTTTAAAAGAGATAAGGAAAGGATCATATTCAAAATTCCCCACAAAATGGACATGTTCAAACACGTAGATTTTAAAGATAGAGGCACCGATAGCATTCCTCCTTTCGTCATAGAGAGTGATGATGATAACTGTGAAAAGACCCACTACTCAGACAGCTTAGACGAGTATGTGTGCAGAGGAATTCGAAGTTTGATGGCCGCAAAAGCCAGAAGTAAGAACAAAGGATAAGTCACGTAAGAACGTGTGACTTCGAGTCTAGCTACAAGACTCGTAAATAAAGAAAAGCGCTTTTTGGGAGGCAACCCAATATTTACTTTCCCGCATATTAGGAGTGTCTTGTGTTTTAACTCTTTAGTATTTGTTTTATTATGTTTGAATTAGTTGTAATAATGTTTTGTTTGTTTATAACTTCGTCTTATTTACAATCAAAGGTATTTTACAACAAAATAAGTGTAGGAGAAATATCTGGTTTTTAAGAACCCAATTCAAACATTTAAAATAAATTATTTATATTAATTCGCGTCAGTTTCGAGTCATATGATTGTAATGACTAACTCTAGGTTTTTATGCAGTGTTTTCTTTAGTTTTGACTTATAAAAATTGCGTGCAGAAAATTTCTCATTAAAAACGAAAAATAAATTTTCACAGACGCTATCCTAACGCCGTCGCGTCTTCAGCTATGTAAAAATTCGATTTTTTTCTAGTATTTCTGAAAAATAAATGCGCAATATTTAAAATCTGTAATTCTTTTGTACACCTGTATAAAACCTATGATTATATCATCACTCTCGTCCTATCTTTATTGCTTTTGTAGAGTCGAAACCCTAAACTCTTGTTGCATATGTATCTATCCCGCTAATTTTATGCTTGGTGTAGTTGTCTTTGTCTTTGATTACAGGTTATATTTTATGAGAAGAAGCTTGGAAGTTCTTAGGAAGCTTCATTGGATAATTCTTGGAGGACGATTTAACCAGTTATCGCATGTTTCTTCTCTATTATTGAGCAAACCAGGGGAGTACTAGTTTCTTTTACTTGTTTTCTTTTCCCTTTATTCGTTTTTATGGGTACTTCTATAGAACATTAGAGACAATGTTCAACTTAAGTGTAGGGTGAAAATAAGCCTTAGAAAAACTATTCCTTCAATTGTCATTTGCTTTGTTCCTTAAAATGATAAGTAATATATCAAAACATAGCATAAAAATGAAATTTTGACCCAAATTTAAAATATTTTATGACACATACCGACGAAAACCGAGTATTAATAGCGTCTCATGGATAGGAATATGTATGACTAGCACAAAAACCCTTAAAATTCCACCCCTAAAATGTGAGGTTCGCCTTTAGATCTTTAGGAATTCGGGTATCCATTATTGATACCCAAGATAGTTTATACTTTCATCTTGTTCGAGTAAGGTTCGAATGCAAACATATGTGTCTATTTCGTCATTACAGATGTTTATGTATGATCTAGGTCTTATATGAGTGTACCGGTAGTATATTAAATTCTAGAACTTGTTTTTGTGATGCATTCCGAGACCGCATAGTGAGTATTAAGTTTTGCTAGATAAGAGACACTAAGATTAACCCATGTTTAATCCTGTAATTGTTATGATGGTCACACCATCATATAACTATCCCACGCCCTTGTCATGCACTCATCTTTAGTGCAGGATACCCCTAGTACAACCCTCTGAGCCTATCCCTTTTCACATTTCTCGTAATTTTATGGTTAAGCCAGACAATTAATGAAGAGCATTGTCACCCTTAAACCAATCATTACACCCAAATCGCCTTAGCTTACCTTTTACGTACTTGCTTTTAGTACATTATTATTTTAACTCAAGTTAATTATTGAGTACACGGTCGCTAAGTCCTTATCCTTGTAAATACAATTTTGGGACGATTGGGATTCATGGTAGTATTCATCTTATGAAGAATTGGAGAAGAAGTAATTTATTACCCCCAACAGAGCTCAATAAGCTCCATGTTATGTTGATCGATCTCAATTCGGGTCATAGAATAGTTTGATTGTAAAGTATGTAAAAGCTCAAGTGTAGGGGTGCACCTATAAGCCCCATGTGATGTATTATGTTATCAAAAAAAGAAAAAAAAAGAGAAAAACAGAAAAGAAAAAGAAAGAGATTGATGTAAAGTTGTGTAGAGTTTGTATATCTTCATCCGAGTCTTGACTTAGCAACCAAACCGACGTGTAGTCGTATAAATAATTAGCTAACCCTTCCACTTCAAATTCACCCAAATGTATCCCATCTGTTTCCGTTTCCATTATATGTTATCTTACACCCACACCCCACAACCTTTTAAAAGACTTCTTAGATAGTAATGAATAATGCTTACACCCAGCCGTAGAGGTTTGATCCTTTACCAAGCTGTTGGGATTAAAAGCCTTCTTGAAGTTACTGCTGCTAAGGTTTGTGTTACTGCTATTAAGCATAAATTAGTGATGTTAGTAATCTGAATGGGAAATATTATAAGTAGTTAGTACTGCTAGTTACTACTGATAGTGTATATTACTACTGCTAGTAATGCTAGTACTACTAGAGTAAAGTTAGTACTGCTAGTGTAACTTAGTACTGTTGGTGAAGATTAAAGAAAACTTTCTAAGTAGTTAATGCTGCTTCTACACAGTTAGTGTTGCTGGTACAAAAGTTACTACTGTTGGTGTTGAAAGTTAATGCTGCTGGTATAAAAGTTACAACTGCTGAAAGATTACAACTGCTGAAAGGATAAAGACTGCTCAGAGAAAAGATAAAGATTGCTTATGGGATATGTATGAGATATTTTTGTAAAAGATACGTATAAGTTATTTATTTAGAAGATCATGATAACTTAGAAAAATATTGTAATCCTATTAGGACTCCTTGGTGTATAAAAGGGGGTCCTAGGGTATAGAATTATATGCATCAGAAAGTATCAAAAACGAGTCATTCATAGAGTTGTTATAGCTTCAAGGTTTTGTAACCCTAATACTAG
>BQNB010001575.1:0-115132 GCA_026074375.1 Tanacetum coccineum | reverse complement strand
TTCCTGAATAGTATGTAAAGATACATAACTATTAAGTAAATATAAATAACTTATGTTATTTTACACTGGGTTGTTACAGAACTATGTCTACATCCACCCACCCTATTATTATCCTATTTGATTCTAATGTTGAGGATGCCTTTTCCTCTACGAATACTCCTGACTATACCCCGGCTTCACCGGACTATTTCCCAGCCTCACCAGGAAACACCTCTTCTGACTCTTCAGAGGATCTATCTAAGGATCTTTTAGCCTCGCTAGTCATCTCACCTTTCCACGATGATCCGTATATGAAGGTCATGCAAGCATATAATGCTTCTAGTAATGAATTACCTATTCCATCACCACGAGCTCCTATTGCTCCATCAACTGTTTTGCCTCCATCTCCAGTGTTACCACCATCACCACTATTTGATCCCCGAGATTTCTTTCTTCCCGAGGAGATTTTGCCACCTCAGAAACGAGCCTGTTTCCTATCATCCTCCTCTATTGATTCCTCTGCCCTACCTTAAGTATTTGAGATTGGAGAGAGTTCTCATAAGATGCATCTGGAGCGCCATGAGGAACAGATCGATGCTATTCTGAATCACTTAGATGAGATCCCTCTTAAGCGCATTGAGCACATGGAAGATAAGATATAAGGTCTTGGTAATGGTCGAGTAATCATACAACGAGATTTTGACCAACTAGAAACTGAACTTTAAGATGCCCGTACCTAGATTTCTGGATTTCAGAGAGAGCAAATAAGGCATGACGACGAGATTGTTCTTGCTTGCGTCAGGACTTCTACTTTGGAGATGATCATCGATGATATCTAGGTTCGCCACCGATCAGATATGAAGAGTCTTCTGGACAAGATCTATAAGCTCAAGAACAACAAGGGAGGAACTTAAGATCAGCTATACCAATGAGATTCAGGGATGAAGATATCCCAAGAGTGTGGGGGAGAAACCGTGACTACCCGGAACAACTATGATTTCTACGAGTGATGTTGGTTAACTAACGTGTTTTATGCTGTTCAATGAACTCATGAACTTCGCTATTGGTAACCCTTCACCTTTGATAAAATTGTGATAATGCTCTCTGTGCTGATTGTGTCCTACACTCCCACTCACCCCTCCCCACCCCCTCCCTCCACCCACGCAAAGAAGAACACGCAAGATCACCTGTGACGTAACGATCTTAGAATTACTCAAAAAGGAGAAATTATATGCCAAGTTCTCCAAATGTGATTTCTGGATCAGTATCGTGCAATTTCTCGGGCACGTGATTGACAGTCAAGGAATTCACGTTGACCCCGCCAAGATTGAAGCAGTCAAGGATTGAATCTCCTACCACACCTACAGAGATACGCCAATTCTTAGGACTCGCCGGCTACTATCAAGATTTATCGAAGGTTTTTCGAAGATTGCAAAGCCTTTGACTGAATTAACCAGATAAACAAAAAGTATACCTGGGGAGAAAACCTCAAGAGTCAGTCTTCAACACGCGCTAAAACAAAAATTGTATTGAAGCTCTAATCTTAGCATTACAGAAGGAAACGATGACTGTTTTCATGCGCTCTGTGATGCATCATATCAAGGTTTGGAGAGCGGTGTTAATGCAAAGAGAAAAAGTTATTGCATATGCATCCTGACAACTCAAGCCTCATGAAGAGAACTATACCACACACGACCTCGAATTAGGAGCAGTAGTGTTCGCTCTTAAAATTTGGAGACACTATCTATATGGCACAAAGTGTACTGTGTTCACTGATCGTAAAAGTCTTCAACATATCCTTGAAGATAGATAAAGCAAAGCTTCTGCGCATCTCATGAGCCTAACAACGTTGGCTCGTAATTGTTCGCCATATATTACTGGATTGTAGAATTCACTACCTATCCCCCTAACCCCTCCAACTGTTGTATGTGCAGATGCTAATCAGAAGGAACGAATCACACCACAACGATAACTATCAAACTACAATACCCAACCCCCACCCAAGCCCCACCCCACCACATCCTCACCCCATTCTATCCCCCCACCACCACACCCCACACAAAAAAACAAATAAATATAAAATAAAAATAATTATAACAATATCCCACCCACCAATCCCCCCCCCCACACACCACCACCCACCCACCCCCCACCCCCCCCCCCCCCACCCCCCCCCCCCCCCCCCCCCCCCCCCCCCCCCCCCCCCCCCCCCCTGCAAATGTTGTGCAGATGCCTTTAAATCAAGAGGAACGAATCTAACCACTTCGAGTTAGAGCATTAGTCATGGACCCTTCACCTAAAAATTACCATCACAAATCCTCGAAGCCTAAACTGAGGCAATCAAAGAAGAGAACATCAAAGCTGAGAACCTACAAGGAATGGACAAATCATTTGAAGTACGTTCTGATAGAACTTGTTGTATCAAGAACCGAAGTTGGTTACCACTCTTTGGTAATTTAAGAGACTTAATCATGCATGAGTCCCATAAATCAAAGTATTCCATCCACCTAGGTTCTGACAAGATGTATCAGGATCTAAAGAAACTCTATTGGTGGCCTAACATAAAGGCAATCATCGCTGAGTATGTTGGCAAGTGTTTAACATGCTCTAGAGTTAAAGCAGAATGTCAGAAGCCATCCGGCTTACTGATACAACCAGAGATTCCTACATGGAAATGGGAAAGAATAACGATGGACTTCGTTACAAAACTACCCAAAACATCAAGCGGACATGACACAATTTGGGTCATTATAGACCGCCTTACCAAATCAGCACATTTTATTCCCACCAGAGCAACAGATAGTATGGAAACACTTACAAGGTTGTATATAAAGGAGATAGTTTCACGACATGGAGTGTCGATATCTATCATCTCGGATCGTGACAGTCATTTCACATCTAGATTCTGGCAGTTAATGTAGAATGCTTTAGGTACTCAATTAGATATGAGTATGGCATATCATCCCGAGACCGATGGACAGAGTGAAAGAACCATCCAAACACTCGAAGATATGCTTAGAGCCTGTGCTATAGATTTTGGAAAAGGATGGGAAAGACACTTACCACTGGTAGAATTTTCTTACAATAACAGTTACCATACCAGTATTAAGGCAGCACCATTCGAGGCATTTTATGGTCGAAAGTGTCGATCACCTGTCTGTTGGGCCGAAGTTAGAGATGTCCAACTCACGGGACCAGAGATAATCCATGAAATCACCGAAAAGATAGTGCAAATTCGACAACGCTTGCATGCTGCAAGAGACCGGCAAAGGAGTTATGCCAATGTAAGGCGAAAGCCTTTAGAATTCCAAGTTAGAGATTGTGTTATGTTAAAAGTGTCACCTTGAAAAGGTGTCATCCAATTCGGAAAGCGAGGAAAGCTTAACCCCCGGTACATTGGACCATTTAAGATCCTTAAAAGGGTCAGCCCAGTGGCATAAAAACTTGAGCTTCCTAAAGAACTCAGTAATGTCCACAATACCTTCTACGTTTCTAATTTAAAGAAATGCCTATCTGACGAATCCCTCGTCATTCCAATGAAAGAGCCTTGGCTAGATGATAAACGCAACTTTGTGGAAGAACCAATAGAAATTATGGATCGAGAAGTCAAACAACTAAGACAAAGTCGTATCCCTATAGTCAAAGTAAGATGGAGCTCTAAAAGAGGACCAGAATTTACGTAGGAACCCGAAGATCAAATGTGCCAAGTATCCACATCTATTTTCAAACATCACTCCAACATCCAACTAAATCTTGGGACGAGATTTCTTTAACGTTAAGAGACTATAACAACCTATATTTTTCCTCTATGTAATTATCCATCTATTAAATTAGATTCAATTTTCCTTAGTATAATTTCCATCTATTAAATTAGATGCAACCATTTTCATGGAAAGATTTTTTGCTTTATTCCATCCATAATGTAACGTAACTTACATTATAAAAGTAAACGAGCTCACGTAACCTATCAATGCAAATTTCATCAACGTTTATGTCAAGTAAACGTTATAATATGTCAAGCAATACGTTTTAATTACCATTTTACCATACATTATCTATTTAACGTACCTTTCATAACATTTAATACAAAATGGATTTATACGTTAACGTTTATAAAAAACCCTAACTATATGTAATGTTTACAAACAAAATAAATGTATAAGCTTTCAAGGCATGTGTACAAGTGTACAATGCATAACATTTGAATATATTTTCCCACCAAAACCAATGTACAGCCCTTTTAAGCCCAAAGTACAAGTTGATAAAGCACGAATTCAAACTAGCTCATTTCCCTCCATTTTCTTAAGGATTTCGCACCACCTCTTTAGCACTAAGTACAAGCACTCCAATGCATCATATTTAAACACTTTTCCCTCTTTAATCCTAACCCTAGCTCTACTTAAACTAAAAACCAAACCCGAAAACCCTAAATGACCCGTTACCCCTTAACTAGCTCGAACTAAGACCTAAGCAAGCTACCACTCATCTCCATGACACACCACCTTGCTTACTACCTTGCTAAAGGTCCTTGTTACCTCCTTGTAAGCTACTACCACAACTTGAGCCCCAAGAAACACCTTGTCACCTCTTATGTATAACTAAACCTCACCACCCTCCTTACACTTTGATAAGCTAATCCCTAGCCCTCCTTAGTCACCTTAGATACTCTTTGGACACCACTCCTCAAAATCTTGGCCACCACTCCCTCTAAAAATTGGCCTCTAATCCATTTTCGAACCCTATATAAAAGCCGAGACATGCATGCCTTCAAAACATATCACCAAATCAAAACCATACTCAAATCATGATCTAAACAAGTCTTAGAAGAGAAGAGTTGAAAGGTTAAGCTATTTAAAAGCCAAGAAAGAAGAACATAGGTCCTTGATTCATCTCCTAAAGGTTTCAGGGCTCATTTGCTCCATTCAACCCATTTTCACTATTTCGTGTACTAAGTAAGCTTTATATCTAGTTCAATAAGCTCTTTTTATGTCTATGATCAAATATAAACTTTTTTTAATCATTTTTACAAGTTAAAACCTTGTTGGAAACCCTAAACCAAACCGA
Organism: Tanacetum coccineum; assembly: GCA_026074375.1. Classification (NCBI taxonomy): domain Eukaryota; kingdom Viridiplantae; phylum Streptophyta; class Magnoliopsida; order Asterales; family Asteraceae; genus Tanacetum; species Tanacetum coccineum. Next base: position 110,089 of record BQNB010001575.1, on the reverse strand, counting down.
ACCCTAATTTGACCCACTTTGGGAAAACCCTAATCCATTCGAATTCTACAAATAAGCTAGTTTGAGCTTATTCCCATCTTAATAAGTTTCTTACATCTTTTATGATCACATGAGTTAAATTGTTAAACCCTAAACCTACTCGTTGGTTTTTCCTAAACCAAACACGCCTTTAAAACCCTAATAAGTTCATTTCGAAAACTCAATAAGCTATAAGCCATAAGCTGTCATAATAAGCTTCATTATCATTTTTACAAGCTTAAAAACTAATCCTAAAACCCTAAACCCATCGGGTTAATTTTTCTAAACCAAACGTGCCCATTTTGAATACTCGAGCTCATAAGCTCTTTTCATAAACTACAAGCTTGTAAAACTTACCTATTTTAGCTTATAGTAATAAGCTATAAGTTGCAAATCGATTTCAAGATTAAAAAAATACAAAGTATATGATTTTTGGACTTAAAATGCAATCGTTTTGTACTTTAGGGGTATATATTGTAACTTTTGAAACTTTAAAAAGTGTATGTAAATTAATATATACCAAGGGTATATATTGTCATTTTCATATTCTCAAGGGTATAAAATATAATATTTTTATAATAATTGTAAAAATATATTTAAACATCATAAGACTCGATTTTATTAAAACCCGACACATTTGTCGTTATCATTCATCGATCGAAACACTATAAAATAATTATGTTATATATTTAACATAATTTATCATCCACTAGCTTTTGAAAAAAACTTAAAAAGATAAAATCTTATCACTTAAACTATAACGTATCACGCTACTAGAAAATTTCATGTGAGGGGATTTCATTTGGGTAGACGTTTTGACGAGTTCCTAGATTTACGATTTAAAGTGTTCTAGCTCCTCAAACGTTTACTACATGACCTCTGGCTTATGATAACCCGAACAGTGATACGATATTTTCATAAACCAAATTAATATTTACATTAAACTTTATGAAATAAAGTTTAAATTATAAACAATCAAACTAAGACTTGACATATTACTTCAGGTTGCGTGACGAAGCCGTTCATTTCCATTTGATTTACTTTTGCCATCAATCAACTACCTTATCAAGGTGAGTTCATAGTCCCACCTTTACATGTTTTCTAAACTCCGTGGGGAGATACATGCTATAAACATGAATACAAGTATTTTCCAACTGTATGCTATCCTGATATATTATTGCCTAAGTACCTCCATTTGCCATAAGGCCCCACTATCATGAACTGTTAATTACTTTACGAAGTAGGCGCGAATGCCGTGAATAGATCTATTGGGATTGAACTTCCCCGTCTAGGTTCTGGTACATACATGGTCAGCGAACGCATTTCATTTGAGGAACTCCGGGTGTTTGGCAAAGCACCCGCTTGGGGAAACTACTTATGAATAACATTTACTTAAGGCTTCGGTGTCATGAGCTTAGTGTAATAAAATAATATAATATTGTTTACCATGATAATTGTATTCATTGCAATTATTACTATTACATTGACTTGTATTCAATTATTACATTTCAAACCTGTTAATTTTACTCAACCTTTGTGTTGATCTTTTTAGCATGTTTATTTCAGGTAATTGAGCAACCTATGGCACAGAGTGGCATTGGACTTGAGGACGTCCAAACTTGTTATCATTCAAACTCTATGCTTTTATATGTATTTTGGGACCTCTTTTTGTAAAACTCTGAAATAATATTGATTGATAACTAAATTTTCCTAAACGTCTCTTTTGAGTCGTTTTCTATGATTACGATTATTGATTCATGAAGTAATACCCCAATTTAGCTTCCGCTACTATATGTCAAATAAGGGGGTGTTACATATACTATCTAAGAATATTATATAAAAGAAGAAAATATATGGTAGAAGAAACAAAATATGTTGAAGATTTAGCAAGAAGTGAAATTTATATTGGTTTTATAAAAATATGTATGTATCAATATATAAATCTATTAAAAAATAACTTGAAAGAAAATCAAAAATTAATAAAAACGACAAAATCGAAATTAATTATTTGTTGAAAGGATCAAAACAAGAAAAATCATTTGGAATATTTATTTTAAGGCAATATGAGCAGAAATTAGAAAACCAAAGATAATCCTAATGCAACATTTATTATAGTTACAATTGAAAACAAGAAAATAATCACATATGTAGATACTGGAGCAACATTATGTTTTGGTAAACGATTAAAAAATTGGGAAAACTAGAAAAACCATAAAAAATAGCTATTGCAGATAAATCTGTACACGAACTATGGTATGTAGGAAGAATGGTCCATGTATACATTAACAAAGTAGAGTTTATTGTACCAACTATATACATGCACGATTCAGGATTAGACTTAATAATTGGAAATAACTTCTTAAAATTATACCAACCCTTTACACAAACTGACAAACCTGTTATTATAAAACATATTAAAACAGGAAAATTAGTCTCTACACTAATAGTTACTCAAACGAAATATATGCGAATGTTAGCACAAAACATAAAATTCCAAATAGAAATATTATTAGTAATGAAAAAAGAACATATCAAAAAAACTCTAAAAGAAGTATGTAGCGAAAATATACTAGATAAAATAAACACTAACAACCTGTTGGTTTCAATAAAACTGAAAGATCTACTAGCAGAAATTATTATACCTAATAGAATACCTTATTGTATTAAAGATCTTCAAGAATTTAAAGAAGAATGTCAAGAATTATAAAATAAAGGAATAATAAGAGAAAGTTCAAGTCCACATTCAGCACCAGCATTTTATGTTGAAAATAAAAACGAAATTAAGAGAGGTAAAAGACGAATGGTTATAAATTATAAAAAATGAATGATGCAACAATAGGAGATTCCTATAAACTACCAAAAAAGGATTACATATTAGAAAAATTAAAAGGAAATACACACTTTAGCACATTCGATGCTAAATATGGGTATTGGTAATTAAGACTTGATGAGTCTACTAAACCATTAACGACATTTTTATGTCCCTCACAAAAACATATGAATGGAATGAATTACAATTTAGATTAAAACAAGCACCATCAATTTATCAACGCTTTATGGATAATAATTTACAAGGTCTAGAAAATATTTGCTTAGCATACATCGATGACATCATTGTTTTTACTAAAGAAGACGAACAAGAACACATAAAAGCAGTATCAAAAGTTCTACAAAGAATAAAAGAAAAAGGATTAGTGTTATCACAAAAGAAATCTAAATTACTACAAAATGATGTAGAATATTAAGGATTAAAGATTACAAAAGATGGAACCATTTATTTAACAAATAATACACAAGAAAAATTAAAACTTTTCCAAGATAAATTAGAAAATAGGAAACAAATTCAAAGATTTCTTGGATGCTTAAACTATATACATGAACAAGGATTCTTAATAAATTTGGCCGAGGAAAGAAAACTTTTGCAAAGAAAGATTTTTGAAAAGGTGCGTTGGGAATGGACGCCAACCGACACCCAACTTGTACAACATATTAAAACGACTGTTAAATATTTACCTGAATTATATAATCCAGAAACAAAAGATTTTTTTATAGTTGAAACAGATGCTTCAGACGATACTTGGGCAGGATGTCTAAAGGCGATAAAAAATGGAAAAGAACTATTGGGATTTGATATTGATGGAAATCAAATTCCTCAATCTCAAACATCAGAATTAGAAATTGATGGAAGTCAAATTACTCAATCTTAACCATCAAAACTAGCTCTTTTGAGCAATGAACAAAATTATGTGTTAATAACAGAAAATTACAATGCAAAATTATGCAAATATATTTCAGGAACATTCTCACAAGCTGAGCCGAATTATAGTACTCGTGAAAAAGAAATACTTGCGTATTTAAGAACTCTAAAAAAATGGAAAATTGATTTATTACAAACAAGGTTTGAACTACGAACCGATTCAAAGTATGTAATAGGTTTTTGGAGGTACAAATTACTCGAGGACTATTGCAGGGGTCTACTCATCCGTTGGCTACAACTACACCAATTTCACCCATACATCAAATATATAAAAACTGATAACAATACCATTGCTGACACTCTCACCCGAGAATGAAAGCAATAATCAAACAAATCCAACATCAATTATACCAAAACAAGAGCAAAAAGCCTACCTCAAAGAACAAATAACCACCATTAAAAAAGAAGAAAAAGATCTACAAGACCTATTACAAAGGTTAGCCCAAAATAATGAGTCAAGATCAGAATCAATAGAAACACCAACCCAAACATTAACCCCCAAAACCCAACAATCGTCTTTAATATTTCGAGGGAAAAAAGAATTCATGAAAAGAGAAGAAGAAATTAAAAAAATACTTCAAAACACAAGCCACGGGAAACAAAAATGGTACGTCATATTCAACGGACTGTTTAGAGGCATCTACCATGACTAGGAAATCGCCAGTACTCATATTATCAGAAAAAATGTCACGCATAAAAGCTACCTTACTAAGGAAGCAGCAGAAAAGGCCCTCGCAGAATCATATAAGACGATTACAACAGAAGAAGTTCAGAAGTCACAACAATTTGTCTCTCTTAATAAACATTTGCAGAGTCAAGCAACAAAACTAAATGCAGTCAACAAAATGAAGAGCATTCCAACTACAAGAGAAAGAGAAGAAATGAGAAGACCAATAGTCAAAAAATTTCAAATGCTACTAGATAGTATTATTAGTTATAATGAAATACACACAAATATGCTTTTCTACCCCAAAAGAAGAAGAATCGAACCTAAGGCGGTATTCATCCCTGAAGCATCACCAAGGGATATTTACGATTACTTCATTCATGGACTAATAGATATGTTGTATATCGACGGCAACAGTCTCAAAGAATTACAAAAATTTCCATTAAATGTACCAAGCATTATCAAAAGTTACAAAGAATTCTTTGCAAGTAGACGAGAATTATTCCTAAATATGCACTCTGGCTACCCAATTTTCGACATAGAACAAAAACTCCTAGTACCATCAATTACTGTAGCACAGCTCGGAGTCATCAATCAGAAATATCCACCTAAAGACGAAGACATAGAACCCACGACACGGACGATGGAAAATTTAGCATATACTCTCGTGAATATATTTGCAGCATCATCAAAAATAGGATTAGATTCAGGGCAGACAGACAAAATCAGAATTAATTTTTGTTTAAAGAATTTACTAATTTACTCAAATTATCAAGAAAAAATAGATAAAGCCCAACTCAAGGTACTATCTGATTTCGAAGAACAGTTTGAAACATTCTCAGGACTATTAGCACCACTGCTAGAAGACCTCAAGCAACGGCTATGTGAATACGTATCAAGAACTACAAGGCACCACTACTGTTCAGAAGGAACCAACGCGTCACCAGTAATGGAAGACTAACAGACAAGAAAGATGAAGACAAAAAAGAAAGATCAAGAACCAAGAATTATAGATGCCACGCGTCTACAATCAACAATGTCACTTTTTAGAGTGGGAAGGTGTGTAGTTTGTATTTTAGCAATAATGTAAATTTAGTATGTCGTAAGTAGTGACGTAAATAGCAATAATGTAGCAATAATGTAAGGCCTGTCGGCCAGTAGTGACGTACATTATTGCTAAGAAAACCAAAGATAATCCCAATGCAACATTTATTAACTGAAAATGATGTTTCTAATCGTCTGGCTCATAAGGGTAGACTTCTAGAATTAGTTATACATAATTTTGATCTAAAAATAAAACTTGAGGAAGTAAAAAGAAAAGTTTTTTAAATGAGTCTTTATCAACAAAAACTTTGGAAAGAAATAGATGCCTATGATTTAAGTATCGAACAATTTAAAACACATATTCAAGAAACTAAAATAGAACTAAAAAATGAAACAAGTGTTTTTGAAAAAATACGTCTTAAAATAAATAAGACCCCTTCAAGAATCTATTTCGAGAATCTATTTCAAGAAACAATGAACAATTAAATTTACATTATTGCTATTTACGTTACAACTTATGACATACTAACTTTACATTATTGCTAAAATACAAACTACGCACCTTCCCACTCTAAAAAGTGACGTTGTTGATTGTAGACGCGTGGCATCAATAATTCTTGGTTCTTGATCTTTCTTTTTTGTCTTCATCTTTCTTGTCTGTTAGTCTTCCATTACCGGTGACGTGATGGTTCCTTCTGAACAGTATTGACAGTGGTGCCTTGCAGTTCTTGATACGTATTCACATAGCCGCTGCTTGAGATCTTCTGGCAGTGGTGCTAATAGTCCTAAGAATGTTTCAAACTGTTCTTCGAAATCAGATAGTACCTTGAGTTGCGCTTCATCAATTTTTTTTCTTGAAAATTTAAGTAAATTAGTAAATTCCTTGAACAAAAATTAATTCTGATTTGTCTGTCTGCCCTGAACCTGATCCTATTTTTGATGATGCTGCAAATACTTCCGCGAGAGAGTATGCTAAATCGTTCATCGTCGGTGTCGTGGGTTCTATGTCTTCATCTTTGGGTGGATATTTATGATTGCTAACTCCGAGTTGTGCTACAGTAAATGATGGTACTAGGAGTTTTTGTTCTCTATCAAAAATTTGGTAGCTAGAGGGCATATTTAGGAATAATTCTCGTCCTCTTTCAAAGACTTCTTTGTAACTTTTGATAATGCTTTGTACTTTTAATGGAAATTATTGTAATTCTTTAAGACTGTTGCCGTCGATATACAACATATCTATTAGTCCATGAATGAAGTAATCATAAATATCTCTTGGTGATGCTTCTGGGATGAATACGGGTCCGATTCTTCTTCTTTTGGGGTAGAAAAGCATAGTTGTGTGTATTTCATTATAACTAATAATACTATCTAGTAGCATTTGAAATTTTTTGACTGTTGGTCTTCTCATTTCTTTTCTTTCTCTTGTAGTTGGAATGCTCTTCATTTTGTTGACTACATTTAGTTTTGTTGTTTGACTCTGCAAATGTTTATTAAGAGAGACAAACTGTTGTGACTTCTGAACTTCTTCTGTTGTGATCGTCTTATATGATTCTGCGAGGGCCTTTTCTGCTGCTTCCTTAGTGAGGTAGCTTTTATGCGTGACATTTTTTTTGATTATATGAGTACTGGCGATTTCCCAGTCATGGTAGATGCCTCTAAACAGTCCGTTGAATACGACGTACCATTTTTGTTTCCCGTGGCTTGTGTTTTGAAGTATTTTTTTAATTTCTTCTTCTCTTTTCATGAATTCTTTTTTCCCTCGAGATATTGAAGATGATTGTTAGGTTTTGGGGGTTGATGTTTGGGTTGGTATTTTTATTGATTCTGATCTTGAATCATTATTTTGGGCTAACCTTTGTAATAGGTCTTGTAGATCTTTTTCTTCTTTTTCAATGGTGGTTATTTGTTCTTTAAGGGAGGCATTTTGCTCTTGTTTTTGGTGTAATGGATGCTGGATTTGTTTGATTATTGCTTCCATTCTCGGGTGAGGGTGTCAGCAATGTATTGTTATCGGTTTTTATATATTTGATGTATGGGTGAAATTGGTGTAGTCGTAGTTTCCAACGGATGAGTAGACCCATGCAATAGTTCTTGTGTAATTTGTACCTCTAAAAACTTGTTACATACTTTGAATCGATTCGTAGTTCAAACCTTGTTTGTAATTAATCAATTTTCTATTTTTAGAGTTCTTAAACACACAAGTGTTTCTTTTTCATGAGTACTATAATTTTGCTCAACTTGTGAGAATGCTCCTAAAATATATTTGCATAATTTTGCATTGTACTTTTCTGTTTTTAACACAGAATTTTGTTCATTGCTCAAAAGAGCTAGTTTTGATGGTTGAGTTTGAGGAATTTGACCTCCATCAATATCTAATTCTGATGTTTGAGATTGAGGAATTTAATTTCCACAAATATCTAATCCCAGTAGTTCTTTTCCAGTTTGTATCGCCTTTAGACATCCTGCCCAAGTATCGTCTTAAGCATCTATTTCAACTATCAAAAAATCTTATGGTTTTGGATTATATAATTTAGGTAAATATTGAATAGTCGTTTTAATATGTTGTACAAGTTGGGTGTTGGTTGGCGTCCATTCCCAACGAACCTTTTCGGAAATCTTTCTTTGCAAAAGTTTTCTTTCCTTGGCCAATTTTTTTAAGAATCCTTGTTCAGCTATATAGTTTAAGCATCCAAGAAATATTTGAATTTGTTTCCTATTTTCTAATTTATCTGGGAAAAGTTTTAATTTTTCCTGTGTATTATTTGTTAAATAAGTGGTTTCATATTTTGTAATCTTTAATCCTCAATATTCTACCTCATTTTGTAGTAATTTAGAATTCGTTTGTGACAACACTAGTCCTTTTTTCTTTTATTCTTTTTAGAACTTTTGATACTGCTTTTATGTGTTCTTTTTCGTCTCCTTTAGTAAAAGCAATGATGTCATTGATGTATGCTAAGCAAATATTTTCTAGACCTTATAAATTATTATCCATAATGCGTTGATAAATGATGGTGCTTGTTTTAATCTAAATGGTAATACATTCCATTCATAATGTTTTTGTGGGGGACATGAAAATGCCGTTAATGGTTTAGTAGACTCATCAAGTCTTAATTGCCAATATCCAGATTTAGCATCGAATGTGCTAAAGTGTGTATTTCCTTTTAATTTTTCTAATATGTAATCTTTTCTAGGTAGTTTATAGGAATCTCCTATTGTTGCTTCATTCATTTTTTTATAATTTATAATCATTCGTCTTTTTCCTCTCTTAATTTCGTTTTTATTTTCAACATAAAATGTTGGTGCTGAATGTGGACTTGAACTTTCTCTTATTATTTCTTTATTTAATACTTCTTGACATTTTTCTTTAAATTCTTGAACATCTTTAATACTATAAGGTATTCTATTAAGTATATTAATTTCTGCTAGTGGATCTTTCAGTTTTATTGAAACCAACAGGTTGTTAGTGTTTATTTTATCTATTGGATTTTCACTACATACTTCTTTTAGAGCTTTTTCGACATTTTCTTTTTTCATTACTAATAATATTTCTATTTAGAAATTTATGTTTTGTGCTAACATTCGCATATATTTCGTTTGAGTAACTATTGGTGTAGAGACTAATTTTCCTGTTTTAATATGTTTTATAATAACACATTTGTCAGTTTGTGTAAAGGGTTGGTATAACTTTAAGAAGTTATTTCCAATTATTAAGTCTAATCCTGAATCGTGCATGTATATAGTTGGTACAATAAACTCTACTTTGTTAATGTACACTGGGATCATTCTTCCTACATACCATAGTTAGTGTACAGATTGATCTGCAATAGCTATTTTTTGTGATTTTTCTAGTTTTTTCCAATTTTTTAATATCTTTCGTTTACCAAAACATAATGTTGCTCCAGTATCTACATACGTGATTATTTTCTTGTTTTCAATTGTAACTATAATAAATGTTGCATTGAGATTATCTTTGGTTTTCTTTTTTCTGCTCATATTGCTTTAAAATAAATATTCTAAATGATTTTTCTTGTTTTGATCCTTTCAACAAATAATTAATTTCGATATTGTCTTTTTTATTAATTTTTGATTTTCTTTCAAGTTATTTTTTAATAGATTTATATATTGATACATACATATTTTTATAAAACCAATATAAATTTCACTTCTTTTTAAATCTTCAACATATTTTATTTCTTCTAGCATAGATTTTCTTTTTTTATATAATATTCTTAGATAGTATATATTATATTGATTATTTATATTTTTTACTTGTAATTTTGTATCACTCATATTTTAATTAATGAATTTGTTTTAAAGTAATTTCTAGATTTTTTTCAAAAACATTTTTTGTATTATGAAGTACGCGTAGTCTTTTTATAAGACGTATTTTTTCAAAAACTCTTGTTTCATTTTTTAGTTCTATTTCAGTTTTTTGAATATGTGTTTTAAATTGTTCGATACTTAAATCATAGGCATTAATTTCTTTCCGAAGTTTTTGTTGATAAAGACTGATTTAAAAAACTTGTCTTTTTACTTCCTCAAGTTTTATTTTTAGATCAAAATTATGTATAACTAATTCTAAAAGTCTACCCTTATGAGCCAGACGATTAGAAACATCATTTTCAGTTAATAATTCTTCTTTAAGAATTATTATTTGTTCATTGTTTCTTGAAATAGATTCTTGAAGGGATCTTATTTCTTTTGAGAGTTTGTTTAAGTAGAGACTCATATTCTTAGGCTTATAGATCGTATCATTGCTTTTATTTCTTTAATATTTTCTAATTCTTCATTATCACTTTGAGTATTAGAGAGTTCTCCTCTTGTTACTAAAATTGGTTTTTCAATTTGTGGTATCCATACTGATGGTATCAGATATTGATTTTCTTCTTTCAATATATCTATTTTTCGAAAATAAATTTGGTGTTTCAAGACTAAGTAATGGTTTAAAAAGTTTGCCGACATAAATTCTGTCGTCTGTTTTAAAAGTAATATTATGATGTGAGTTAGTAAGAGCATAATTTATTTGATATGTTACTGTAAAAGGGTGATTTCCTTTATTCAAAAATGTTCTCCTTAATAATTCATATTTAATAGTAATACTTTTATTTAGAACTTTATCTTTTAAACTTAATCCCATTTGTATATTAACATCAAATTTTATTTTACCTTCGGATAAGTTTCCTTTACCTCTAGCAATAATACTTTTTTCTTTATTAATAATTCTATCATCTCTTAGTTCTAATTTAATAGGTGTGTTACATCCTTTGAACGTACTTTTTAGTATTACCTGTATAGTTGATATATATGTATATATGCTATTTTACTTCTATCTCTTTCATTCATTTGTTTGATTCGATCATATATTTGTTTTTTTGTTAATTATTGGTATAATAATATTACCTTTGGTTTGTTCAATAGCGACTGGTTCTTCTATAATAATTTTTTTCAACATAAATTATATATTTTCGTGAAGATATATCTTTAAGCTTTCTTCTATAATCAAAATCATGCTTTTCAAATAGTGTAAAATTTAATCTTCTAATAGCTGTTCTATTTATCATAGCATTTGACATAAAGCCTGATTCATCTTCATTATTACACATAATAGAAATATCTTCTTCTCTAAACGTTGGTGAATTTGTCATACTTATTTCAAAATAATCAAACGAGTTAAAGTTATTATACCTTTATTTTTGAAGAATGATTTAATTATTTTGTAGTACTCTGACTCCTTTTTCTTGATTCTTCTTAGCTCCCATGATCGTTGACGTAGCTCTGATACCAGGATTTTTTCATAGTGGAAATGATTATAATCGCACATGACTGATGGGAATAATACCCATGTGATTTATATTGATCGATTGATGAATACTTGTTTCAAATGAATTGGAATTAAAATTATAGAATTGTAGGGGGTCTTGTGATACTAATTCTTTACTAGGGGACGTTTCAATTGTTTTTAATGAATGATTCTTATTCTGAATTGATACGTGATAGTAACTAGGATTGGTATCTGCTATTCAGAATCAAAATAATTCAACAGATGGGGGCTCTGCTATTCAGAAACTTTAAAAGCTTCAACAGACTGAGAGAGTATTCAAAACTCTAACTGTGGTTTAACATAAAAAACACACACTTTAATTACTAAGGATGTGACACCCATGATTTGAACAGTTTAGTCATACTTTTAGAGTTGGCTAAGTGTTTATATGTGCTATATTTGTGATCTATGTGACTTTATCTGTGTGCATGATTATCATTCTGTGATGCGTGTTCATCTTATTTTTGAATGAGTTTGAGGTATTTGAGGATTATTTCTATTTTGTTCACGTGTAGTAACAATGGAAATGAGTGACTTGTTTGCATGCATTGGTACGCCAATATGTGGATAATTATGTGTTGAATTAATATGAAAGTATTATATATTGGAAGGGAATTAGGTTCGTGAAATATGAGAGTTAGTAAGGAACTTTCTAAATATAGAAAGTATTTTGGTAAAATGAAAGTTATAAATAGTAAGTTATTAACTAGTTTTATGTAAAAAGTTTACCGAAATTAATAAAGGTTTTATGGAAAATTAACACACTGTAGGTAATTAAGTAAATACAAATATAAAAAATATTAAAGGGGGGAGGGGGGGGGTGATGGCTAGGAAAAGAAAAAGGGAAAAAAAATATTTTATCTAAATTACAATTTGAGTTAGATTAGGACTTGTTATTCTAGTTATCTAAAACTTATGAAAACCCTAAACATAATTTTTGGTCTCATTCTTGCCTCCCCCCACCCTTGTGCCATTCGAAACCCTCTCCCCCAAGAACAAGGTAGACGAAATTTTTGATCCACGAATTTACAAGCTAGATCGTGTTAGGAGCAAGTAAGTGCGCTAGGTAATGATCCTACCCTTGTTAATTCTTTTTAAATCATGTAACAAACATTATGATGGATCATTAGGGTTTATAATATTATGTATTTAATTATAATTAGAGCATGTGGGGATGTTTATGGCTTGATTTGGATCATAATGATGTAAACGGTTTATGTTAGATCGCGTTAGTTTATGATTTAGGGTTTGACAGATTTTAGGTCTGTGTTCAAGTGATGTTATCTCAATGATGGTAACGTGTTTTAAGGTGTTTCCAGTGCCTAAACAGTGTCTCAAAGAGTCTATTTTTCAAAAAGTCTAGCCACGAATGATTTTGAGTTCTGGAAGTTAGTTAAATGTTGGTTACAAGAAAAGTTATCAAAACAGTAAATACGGGTCAGATTTGGGTCAGAATTAGAGAGGTAAAACCCCTATTTAAAATTCGAATTAAGGTTAGCCACAACACAGAAGTCACGTTCTATATGTCTATTAACTTCACCCCAAAATTTAGCTTCTGATTAGTTGTCTAAGTATGGTTAGCAAGGTCAAACATTTTAGTGCGCATTCAGATCCGAATCTGGGTAGTTTTGGGTTGGGAATTTATTTGAGGCATTTGCACATGTGAATAGCTTTTGGGGAATATGAGGTAGTTAGTAAACACCTAAGCGTACATAGGTGATTTATTTAATAATTTATTAGGTTCGATAGATAAGGGTTGAAAGTTAGAAAAGTGACACTAAAATTCTACGTTTTCGGGTAAAATGTAGTTAAGTAGACTTATGAGTAAATGAGATGGTTAAAGTCGGGCATGGTGTCAGGGTGACCCATGGAGGTATGTAAACCCCTTAGATATCCATCATATGATTGTTTCATAGACTTAAGCATTTGGCTTAGTCGCGTGTAACACGTTTATATTTTATTGTGTAGTTTTGTGCTAGAAAATTTGGGAAGCTGCGTTGAGACAACAGTGTAGTTCAGTATTCCTCTCTTTACATTGTTTTTAAATTGGGATGTAATTAAGCAAGGTGTTTTGAAATGTTTTAATTGTTGTGGTTATGTGGTTTAATTGATGCATGGACATTTATGTGGCTATTATATGATATGTGCTAAATGTTTATGTGTTGTTGGATCAGAGGGTAACATTCCTACCCATTACTATGTGATTCCGATCGGAGGGTAAAGTTTCTACCCATTACTGTATGATTCCGATCGAAGGGTACCCATTTCATTGTGATATTTTAGTGTGACTTGGATTGTGGGACACATTCCGTCCTGATTGTGGTTGTTTTGTACGTATGCATGTTAGCTTGTATAATAGCTAGCCTAACTGTCCTGCCATGTTCTGTTTTATTAATCATAGTAATTGATTGAAAGTTTGAATTGTGTGTCGTAAACCTATGACTCTCACCAACCTTTGTGTTGACATTTTTAAGCATCATTTTTAGGTGATCCTCGTGAGGATATTGAAGTTAGGAAGTGTGGCTAGTGAGACCGCAGGGTTGCATGCGGAGTTTAACTCCTAGCTTCTGTTTTATTTTTTTCTTCGCACTTGGATTTGTTGAACTATATGTTTAGGTTGTCTGAGATTATTGCATATGTCTTTGTATTGGCGTGAAACTTAACTTCAATACAAGACGCCGTATATTTTGTTATGCCCGTTTGGGTATTTTCATGACACTTTGTGTCCATACCTTGGTTTCTTTTATGCTTTGTAGTTTTCTACATAGACACCATTGTGTTGTGATGATATCCATTCTTGTTACGCCTCACATTTCCGCCTTGGCGGGGTGTGATAGATTGGTATCAGAGCCTTAGGTTATAGAGAAGTAGGTGGTTGAGCCTAGACTATAACCTAGGAGTCCTTCATATAGCTGCATAATAGGATCTATATGTTTAGCTATCTAGGCGTTTTATTTTCTTGCTTTTCTATGTGTTTTATTTTGACCTACGAGCTACTCGATATCAAAAGATTCTATAAAAAGGAGCCAATTGAAGAGGAGCCTCTCGAGGGACCGAAGGAGGAAGGGTAGTTGAAGAGTCAGAGAAGAAGATTGACTCAGATCTCCTGTTAGATGCTCGTAGTAGGCCAGGTCACGCGAAGTCGGGTGAATTTTATGAAAGTAAAGTCGAACCCAAGCGAGGCCCAGCATAATCTTATTCTGTCATTTACCTTGACATATTGCTATTATCGATGATTTCTTTCTGATATTTTTGTATTTTCGAGCACTACGAGGCTTTTGTTTTCGTTCGTTTTCGATTTTAGTTTTATATAAATAAGTATTTCTTTGATGGAGCATCATAGTTGTGTAATATTGGAGTCGTGTAAGATGTGCAATGTGGTATATGTTCATATATGTGTGTTATCATTAAGATGTGTATCCTGGAAATAAGTACACTTTGAAAGGATGTGTTTATAATTATGGGTGACCAACATAATTATAAAGGCATCACACACATGAACTTGTGACCATGATTGCATTGATTGGTGTTTATTTATTAGGTGATAGAGTAATATGTTGTGATATGTGTGATCATGATAAGGATGGTTATATAGTTATTGGAATCCTTCTTTTACCTGATGAGCGATTATGTTAGGCTCAGTTGCGCAGATAGTAAGTTTCCCTTCTATCTAACGTTTACGGATACCCCGAATACCTGTTATTACTGCTATTATTATTATTGGGTTGTTCGATTGCTCGATTACTCATTCAGACATCTTACTCCCATTTTATGATTCCTGGTTCGTGCCCTGTCGGTACGGATGATCTATTTTTCCCATTCAGCGTCTTGATATATATTGTTCGGATGTACTTCTTTGGATATTGGTACGTTTCACTTGGTTCTTTCCTTGCGTTTATTATTAATCTTTCTTCAAGCACTGATTGTTCATAACATATTAGTGTGGATGTTTACTCCCTTGTTATTCACATCCTTTAGTTTTCGTAACATGTTTGCGACATCTTAGTACCGATGCTTTTCTATGGTTCTTATTTTGATCGTTAGTACGGATGAGTCATTACGTTCTTCTTTTGGTTCGTAATGCCTTTGCATTTGTCTTGATCTTGAGTCTTTTTTGTGTAATAGTTGATCTTTTGTCTTGCATCATTATGTAGTGATCTTTGACTTGTGGCTTGAGCTTGTTTCTTTAAGATTGTCATTTTATGTGATCTTGAGCTTTATTGAGATCATCAGCCAAATTTAATCTCTAATCATCATCTTGTGATCTTTCACCATCTTGTATGCTTGTGACTTTCGAGCCAACATGCTCATACTTGTTGTAATCTTGAAAGCTTGACTTTATGTTTGTATTTCTTCATCAATTCATAACTTCATCATTTTGACATACTGAAGAAGAAGTTGATATCAGAGTTTGCGGAAGCTTTGGGTCATTCTTTCTTGATGTTATAAAGTCATTGAGTCTTGAGTATGAGCATGTGGCTATGAACTTGACTCTGCTGGAATGAGGTATCTGCATCTCCATCTTTACTTGAACCTGTAATAAAACAGTTAGCAATAAAGCTTGTGGACGAATATGGCTTTGTCATTCGCCCGAGTTTGGTTGGATTAACCTCCAGATCCAGTGAGGACCGACCTGTGATCAGGTAGATTCAATCTTAAGAAGAATCTCCTTGACATGATTTCTAGTATAAGTGTCGGATCTTCCAATGTATGAACATCAGAATCACCTAACTTGCCTGTTCTCTTAATCAGAACGTCTCAAAGCAGACAGCACGATAAGAGTGAATCGGTTAGTTACTATCTTACCGATTGAAGAGGAAAATTGATTTGAAAATCAATCGACGTGTCACTTGAGAAAGTGTTTTTGTGACACATCGAGAGTGTTAAGCTTTTATCAAAATTCATCAATCGTCAATTCATAATCTGGACCGATTCGATATCCAGTGTCACAAGTTTGACCCATTAAGGATCTCACAAGTCACCTACCATGAGCTTGTTTGATGTTGGCTCAAGCAGGATTTCCATCTTCATTGTGAACACATAAGTGTCACTCGGATGTTCTGGCAAAACCACAAGGATAATGCGTAGGACTCTTATGATAACCCTTGTTTTCACATTGTGTGAAGAACAAGTAATATGGAATAGTGTCCTAATGAGATTAATTGATGATCTCTTGGCTCTAGACTCAATTGTGCGTTTTGGTTTTAGTGATCGGAGGCTGGAGCGGACTGCCACCTTTTCAATATCAACTAACTCGGAGTGAGAAAGTCAATAGATAACGTGTTTAGTCTCCGTGAGAAATGAAACAGAAATCTTTTGAGAGATTCTGAGTGGCTAGGGAGGGTTGTGCATTGCATCACTGGGTCCATGATGTCAGTCTTCAATGTCAGCAATCATCATTGTGATTCTGACAGCAGATGTATTGACCCGGTTTCTGCCTAAGTGTATGGAGGGCTTCTTTCTTTACACCCTTTATCCTTACATTTCTTTTTCATTCTTCAACCCCTTCAGTGCTTACCGAGACTTCATGACTAGTACCTTGTTGGGTTTGTTCCAGTACTAGCTCCATCTCAGTCGGCACTATTCCCTTATTCTCACTTTTACTCCTTTTTTATGTCATACCTAAGGACTTCTACACTAACTAGTGGATTGTCCCTGGGTAGATCCCTCCGGTTCTGGCTGGATCATGGGAACTAATACCTAACCTTACCAACCTTATAACTCCGATAAAATTAAATACATGGTCGGTCTTTTTGGTACAGTTCACCTTGCCATAAAACCAATTGAAAAACTCAATCAGGTACTTGTGATATAAATATCAAAGCTTGTAGTACCTCGATTGTTTTTGAATTTTCAAAAACGCTCCCCCTCAACATGTGCATCGATTAATCGAAACTGTTTAGCACAAGGAGGGAGGAGAATACACATGAGTCTTCAAAATCACATTTTTTTATCAGTTTTCATATTTAAATCACATTTTCTCCCCTTATCAAAAATTTCAAACCCGTTGATATTTTGGATACCAATGGATTTGAATATGTTGGAAAACTGGGAGAAAAATATGCTGATTAATCACAAGCCGAATGGGGAACATATTAATGCTCCCCCTCAAACTATGAGGGTATGTGTGAGTGTCAGGTATAATAATTTTGAAAGATTTTGAGTTTAACGAAAAACTCATGAAAAATTTATACATTGACACTTAACACCTAAAGATACGCTACATAAAAATGTGTTCACAAGATTATGTATGAGACAGGACCTGAAAATGTTCAAACCGAAAATGACAAAGTCATTTTATCCATGTCAGCAATCTGTAGTCTGTCTCGATAATCTCCATTTAGAAGTTGTCTTAGCTTCCCCCCGAACCAACAATCCTTTCTTGAGTAGATTCAAAGCCTTTTTGCAATCCTCATTAAGAAGACTTGATGTATAACGCCCAAATATCCGAAGTACACAATTAATTCAAAACCGTAACATCAAAGTCAATTAAGTCCCGGATGTCCGCATTTCTCCTTACATGATAGTGATGATATAAATTGTAACACCAAAGTCAACTAAGTCCCGGATGTCACAATTATTCCCTCTAAGTAGTCGAAATGGTAACACCTAAGTCAACTAAGTCTCAAATATACACATTTCTTCTGGCCGGATACTGACTAACTGAAGGAATTACCATACTTATCATACCTATATGTACCTCTTTTATCAAATATTTCTACTCCTTTTAAAAATAAGCTTAGTGATTGACCGTTAAAGGAAGCATTAATTGAATCAGTAACCAATCTCCTCACGCTAGAATAAATCTTCTGACAACACTTCCCCCTGGTATCTCAAATGATGCATACTAAAAATAACAAGATATCTCTTCCCCCATGTGGATGAAATAGTGCACCCGAAAGTAACAAGTTAAGACACTGATTTTCTCTGCGGTTATGACATTTGTCTTCCCGGAATGACCTAAAATAAGAATAGGGTATGAATTCTATCATGTATACTCATTATCTTTCTTGTATATCTATTCCTTCCCCTTTGCTGGTTTCGATACCTCGAAATCAGCAAAACCTAGTACGCACGTATACTAGAGATCGTGTTCGAAGAATTGATAAACTTAAATCTTATCCGTGAGAAGCAACTAAGTCTTAAATTGAAAATAAGTCCATAAAGTTTGAAACATATGACATATAAAGCCTTTGTAGTTAATATAAATTAACTCTCCTTTAAAATGTTATCCGTCATTATAAAAAAAACTTTATCTGTTTATTCCGTGACTTATTTTGAAAGACCATTTTAAAAGATTATTTGATGACTAATTCTCCCCCTCAAATAATAACCCGTTTTCTATTTAAAGGGCTGTTGTCATTAAGTGAGTGGTCGAGTTGTCTGTGAAAATATTTTTGTTATTATTGAAAACACTAATTCATTATGAAGATAACTTTTTACCAATAAAAATAAGATTTCTCTTATTTTGACAAATAAATGCACTGACACATACATTAATTTGTATAAAGGAAGCACGGGTTGTGATGCAAAGTAATCACAAGCCTTTGCATGGTCATAAAGTAGACCATGCTTGAGAATAAATTCCCGTTGAGAGGTTAAGTTTTCTTTTTGAAATAGTTGCCTTTAAGATGATGACCGGGTTGCTATCTGAAATAATAGCAAGCCATTTGGCATGTTTTGAAAACATTTGGAACTTCTGCTCGAACTTCATTTACAGGATCGCATCATTATTGAATGACATTTCTAAGACCGTAAATGTTATCGATTTTCAAAAAACATGCCATTATTACCTCTTTTTATATTTTCTCATTTTTTAATTTTTTTTCTTTGGTTTTTAAAATTTTATATTTTTGTATTTTGTTTTTATAAAAATTTTGAAAAATGAAAAATCTTTTGGTTTTTATGGTTTTAAAATATGTACATATGATACAAGATATTTGAATAGGTACCACTACTATTTATCAACTTTATCTGCCAATTGTTTCAGAGTCTCCGACGTAAAACTTCACATTCCGAGCTTGTTGATCAGAAATTCAATTCTTTTTCGGTCAAGAGATTTAGTGAAGATGTTTGCCAGTTGATACTTCGTATTGACAAAGTAAAGTTCGATCACCCAATTCTCAACATGCTCCTTGATAAAGTGAAATCTGATGTCTATATGCTTGGACCTGGAATGTTTAATTTTGTATTATTATTATTTTTTTTATATAAAAAGAAAATATTTTTGGTTTTTCTGAGTTATATTATATACATATGATACAAAGGATATTCGAATAAGTACCACCACTATTCGTCAACGTCATCTGCCAACTTTTTCAGAGTCTCCGGCGTAAAACTTCGCATACCCATCTTGTTGATTAGAAATTCAATTCTTTCTCGGCCAATAATCTTTAGTGAAGAATGTTCCTGCCAATTGATACTCTGAATGACAAAGTAATAGTTTCGATCACAACATTTTTCAACATTTCCTGATGAAGTGAAATCTGAAGTCTATATGCTTGATCAGGAATGTTGAACTTTTGCATGCAATAAGGCGAATAGCGCTATTTGTTATCATAGTACATACAATGGAATTTTATTGGAATCCAAAGCCATAGTCGGTAAACTTATCTCACCAAATGATTTGAGCACAACAGCCAGACGACAGCAATATACTTCAGTCTTTCGTATTGGATATCACAAGCGCTTTTCTCCTTTTAGATGACCAGCTAACAAGTCTATCACCCAAAAAGTTGCAGACTACCCAGAAGAGCAACAAACGTGTATCTTTGACTAACCGTATCATGATACCTCATTCTGCAAATGTTGTTAGAGCAATAGAAGAATCCGTCCTATAACCAAAACCTGGATGTACGGTTCCTTTAGATACCGAAAGATCCATTTTACAGCATTTAAGTGCTTTCGGTAGGGACCGGCCTGATACCACCGATGGCACCAACATGTATATATCAAATAGTAGGTCAGGTCTACTGGTAGTAAATAAAAGGAGGTTTCCAATCATAACCATGACAGTGTGACGGAATCAACGTCTTTCCCTTCCTTTATCCTCGTCTCAAGTTTGGATTTTCTTTACCAATGGGAGTATCCAATGGTCACAAGAAGTCAAGAACCGTATTTTCTTTTAAAGACTCAAGGCATATTCTGACTGGTAATAAATATGCCTCTGGGACTATTGAGAAATCGTAATCCCTAAGAAAATGAGATTTTGCCCATCATTGACATCTTAAATTTTAAACACATGATTTTAGCAAATAGGTCACAAAGTTCAGGTGTAGAAGCAGCAAAGATAATATCATCGACATATATTTGTACCAGAAGTAATTCCTTGCCTTCCCTACGGATGAACAATGTAGGATCCATTGAACCTTTGGAGAAGTCTTGAGATATCAAGAATGAAGACAACATATCATACCACGCGCATGGAGCGTATTTCAACCCATAAAGAGCTTTCTTTAGCCTAATCACATGATGGAGTTATCTTATCCATGAACCCATCTGGCTGGCTAACATAAACCCCTTCCCGCAGATTACCATTTAGAAACGCAGTCTTCACATCCATTTGGTAGACGACCATGTTCATATGAGCAGCAAACGCGAGAAAAAAATCCTTATAGCCTCTAATCTTGCAACCAGAGAAAAAGACTCTTCAAAATTGATTCCTTCCCCTTGACGGTAACCACGGGCTACTAATTGAGTTTTATTCTTTAAAATTCCTCCCAGTTTGTCTAGTTTCACTTTGTAGATCCATTTCAAAGTAATCACCATAACTTTGTCTGGTCGGGGTACGAGCTCCCATACCTCAAGTCATTCAAACTCATTAAGTTCTGCCATTAAGTTCTGCTTGCATTGCTTCAATCTAACAGGCTTGAGTCAAAGCATCTTTATACGTCTTGGGTTCAACAACAGTGAGGAAAGCATCGTAGTAACAGAACAGAGCTTGCTCATGTAATTGTAGCCGAGTGGAAACTGGTCTAGCAAGTTTACCAATTATGTTTTCATGTAGATGATCCTTAGTCCATTTGCTATTGTGTTTAGAAATTATTGGGTGATCATGGAGCAAAATTGATAATGGAATATGTCCGATTGCATGGAAGTTGATCAGAAGAGACTTCTGGAATTGGAACACCGAAGTACAGATCATTACCCATATGTGCAACTTCAATATCATGATTATTTTCTTCAACATCGTTCAGAATAACGAGAGGCGAAGTTTCGGGTGTTGTTTGAAAATTACTTGGTGATGGTGCATCTTGATCAACTGTGGTTGAGGAAGGTGTACTGGTTGAAACAGCATGTTCTGGAGCTATTACTTCATCAATTGGAGCAATGACTCCAGGGGATGGAAAATAAACACTTGGTGGAGGATGGAATAATTCATCAAACAACGGTTGAAATAGTATATCCTAATCAGTTCTTGAAGGTGGTACAAATGGTGTTGAAGGATGAGGGTTTGGCACGAGTCCTGAACTGATTGTTGCAGGAGTCATATCATGAAGTGTGGGTCCTAAACTGCTGTGATCAGAAGCCATTGTAGTCAGCTCATCAAATTCAACATGAATGGTTTCAATTATTCGTCTGGTACGTCTGTTGTAAATCCAAAATGCTTTCTTCGTGGGTGCATAGCAAATGAAAATACCTATATCGGCCTTCGGTTGTAACTTGCCCAAGTTCTCGCTATCATTCGTGGGGTAGCAGAGTGCACCAAACACATGAAGATATGATAGGTCAGGAGGTTTGTTATGCAAAAGCTCGTTTGGTGTTTTACCGTGTCGACGGCATATCATGGAATGATTTTAGGTATAATAGGCTGTAGCAACCGCTTCGGCTCATAGAAATAAAGGAGCTTTTGCATAAATTAATATAGTGTAGGCTGCCTCAATTAGCGTATGATTTCGTCTTTCAACAACACCATTTTTGTTAGTGAGACGGCAACAGTATGTGTTCATGAGAGATGCTGAAACCTTCTCATACATTCACACGACAGAAAGAGCAATTCGATTAACAAACTCAGTTCTATATCCGTTCTGATGCTCCGGTGACGGTTTCCTAAGTCGTACTTATATCATCTTCAAAAAATTGAAAATAAAACTGGAGCTTCATCTTTGATCACAAGCATTTACCCATGAAAATCGAGAGTAATCATCGACAATAAACAAGGATGTACCTTCTTTCCATTGACACTAAGCACACCCATTGGTTCAACATGAGATCCAAATGCAAACAAATAAATTTTCTGATTGGTGTTCCAAGATTTGGGTTTGTGAGGTTTCTGACGTGCTCGTGATGCCTAATGCCACATGCAGAACATAATTGGCCTTTCAAACTTGAGCTTAGGGAGAACACGAAACAAGACCATGTTTGGTCAAATGATTAATAGCTCCGAAGTTCCAATGAGAGTA
Organism: Tanacetum coccineum; assembly: GCA_026074375.1. Lineage (NCBI taxonomy): Eukaryota > Viridiplantae > Streptophyta > Magnoliopsida > Asterales > Asteraceae > Tanacetum > Tanacetum coccineum. Next base: position 87,380 of record BQNB010001575.1, on the reverse strand, counting down.
AGACTACGATGGCCGATAACCAAGACTTTGGTTTTAGAGGCCCTTTGACAAGAGACAGATAGGAGAGGATGCCATCATTCCCAAGAGAGAGTGTATAAGATTGTCCCATCAAGACGATCCAGTTAATAAATCCAACACCTTCTAGATTGCGAATGTAGCAGGTGTGTTGACGAAACGCAACTTCGAGGTTGGAATCACAAAATTATCCCACAGAGAATAGATTATGCCCAAGTCCTTCAACGTAATAAACCCTTAAAATTGTAACATTCCTAATCTAATAGTCTCCATAACCCATAATATTTCCTACATGATCATTACCAAATTTGACTGTAACCAAGAACTTATTGACAAAATTGGTGAGCTGAGAGCGATCTCCGGTCATATGCTTGGAGCAGCCAGAGTCCAAATACGCAAGAAGACAATTGACGACCTCATTCATTAGGAAGGAAATGGGAACATTAGAACAAACAACAAAAAACTATTGATCCCTGGATTACTGGGTTCCGAATTGTTAGCAGTACAGATTTAATAACCGTATAATTGTTAATAGGATCACTAGTATTTAGACTTCCTAGTTTCCTTGATAAACCAATGTGACGATATTGTTTAGGTGTTTTATTAATCTAGAGCAATGAAATTCCCTAAGGGGCACTTAGTATTTGTGGTAATCGTAGTTTAAAGGGCAACGGCATTTCCTACTATAGAAAGTTCGACAGTAGGTCCTCCAGATATATCCAAGTATTGGTAAACACCATTCCTGTTGGATTTCCAAACTTTTCTCTTTGAATTTTTCTAATAGAATCTAATTAGCACGAGCATTCACATTATTGATAAAATCAAGACACACAAACATGATTTTAGAAAGCTGCAACCATTTACACTTAACACTTTAAGTTAGAATTCGCAGTAAGCTGGAATGCAGCACAGAGCAGTTCGTTTGTCAACAACATGATCATTATTTTTCAAACTAGATTTAACTTTCTGGGTGGGCTTCTACTTTATTCTTTAGAATTTTACTTTGTGTTTGCTGAATCTTATCTTTCTTTGTATTGCCTGAAGGCTGTGATCTGCAAGCACTAGTAGACTATTCTACTCCTGTAGAAGACAACACAGGTTGTTTAAAGCTAGGTTATTGAGGATGGACTATTTTTGTTTCTTGAGGATGTGATAAGGCTCAGTGAATCTAACTACTTTTGACTTTGTTCATCGGGTAACAGCCACAAATTGTTCTCCAGAAACTGTTGATACAAGGACAGTTTTTACCAGATTTTCGAAAAGCATCCCCTAATTAGTTAGTATACTTACAGGCAGAGTTCAAAAGTGGATCGAAGGGATAATTAGATTTAATATGATTGAACTAAAAAAAGGAAATCCCTAAGAACTGTGGCTATCTTCAGGATAAAAGCTTAATATAAGGCAAGTGAGCTGTCCGTTAATTATTTCAACAAATTTATTTTTTAGGGGATATTGGTCCACATTAACTTAATGCAACTCTGATCACAAGGTGGTTTGAAACATTATATCAACTAGGGATATTCCTTTAAGTTTTCTTAATTCATCTTGAGAGCTGGAAATTCCAAAGTTTTTTTTTCTAGAGACTTCATTTAAATCAGATATTTCCATAGACTTTAAGTTGACTTGACTAATTAACTTAGCACATTGTTCTTTAGATTGAAGACGTGTGTGTTAAATCAAGTCATAAACTTGCTTATAGGTCGTTTTTCAAATGCTTATTCCCAGCAATAACTTGTCCCCCTATGATCCAATTCAATATTTATGGTTTTTCAATATCTTTCTAAGTTCCTGTTTGGATCTATCCATATTCCAAATTCCACTAGAGATTGATTCTCTCTTTCAACTTCTTAATTACCGTGCTTTCTCTTGTGGACTGGAGCCTTCATTCATTTAATTCAAACAATTGATACAAAAACCTTGGACCACTTATTTGAAACAGAATTTTCCCCTTTGAAAAATTTCCTGTTTAAGTTAGAGTGTCAACTTCAAATTCTAAAGAGATGCAATGTTTTTCAAGAATGGTAAACTTTTGAAATAGTTTATCGTAATTTTTCCTTTTAACAAAATCCGTATGAAGCTCAGTGTCAAGTTGGAAACACTTTTGAAATCATAAGCACATTCACAGAATCATTCTCCACGAGGGGGGGAAAAAGGATTAACAAGTAAGTTCACAATATCTTTGCTCATCACTGAACCAAGAGCATTCATTTTTGGTTCAAAAACTTGATTCATCTAAATAACTACAAATGTTATTGACTCAATATGATTTTGTTTCCACAGCCCCAGTTCCATTTGATAGAAGACATTTTGACTCGAAAGTTCATCAACAAATGTTGTTGAAATGTGCTAAATAAGTCTTTAGAAGCATGTACAAATGGAAATATTCATCCAAAACACAGCTTTTTGTATGTTCGAGAACCCCACAACCCTACTGTTGATAGCTGTAGGTGTGTCACCCTCCTTTGACTACCACATCAAAGTTTAGGAAAGATGTGTTATACGTTTCTTTAAACTCTTTTTAACCATGCTGACTTTAGGAAAGTTTTTTGAACTCAACATTGGTGGGTCTAATAGAAAATGTGGGTACTAAAGAATTCACAAAATTTTGAGACCAAAAGGCTTGTTCAACAGATAATTCAGTTTGTGGAATAAATCGTGTTGAAAAGGTGCATCCTACACTTATTGCAGTAGGGTAGTGGCCCAGCATATCCCTTCGTTTCATTGTTCCCAGCCGTATAAGCCACATTCTGTCCACTAGTATTTTGCCTCTTGAACGGCGGTAGCTGTCCACGGTTGTTAGAAACACAATTTCACAGTCTAACAAGAGAAGCTCGGTCTTGAAGAAAACTAGCGTTTCATAGCTCGTTAGTTGGTTAATTAATTAATGATTAATGTAATTGGGCTGACAAAGAAAAAGCCCGGAAAGCCCAACAAAAGCCTAGAATGGGCAGAACCTTTTTAGTATAAATACACCTAGTTTAGTCAAAATTAGGTTAGACAATATAGCTAGTCAATATTGTTATTAGGGTTTCTAGCCACCAAAAGGTTTTTCTTTCAATCATCAATAAAGTCTTTATTTTTCCTGCATCTTGATTCTACACATCATTGTTAAGGTTTGTATGAATGATCATGGAACCTACAATTGGTATCAAGAGCCTTTCATGATTGATGATTTGATTTGATTTATGTTTAACTTTTTTTTTGTATTCGGTTATAAAAAAAGAAAAAAGGGTTCGAAAATTTTTTTATCTTGTTTGTTTGTTTTTTATTCTTGATTCATAGATGGTATGTGCTTAATCCTATAATCATCATATCCATCTCGTTAGAAATCAAAGAAAACACAAGTCGCGATCTAGTTTTTTTCTCTTGGTGATTTTTTTTTATTCGAATATAAACAGTAAGGGTGCGGTTTGTTTGAATATAAAAAAAAGAGTGTCTTGTTTTCTCAACCATTAAGGGTGCGTTAAGGGTTGGAAAAAAAAAGGTCAAGTTTTTTTTTAGGCTACTCGAGTGACATTCTCCAAGAACCGAAGTAAACAGTGGGTTGCAAATAAATCCTCGTGTAAACCAGACGAGTGTATTGCTTGTGACAACCGAACAAGTGACAAGTACTCTTGAGCCGAACGAGTTGATTCTTGTGTGAACCGAACTAGTGAAATCCTTTGAAGACCGAACGAGTGTATTCAAAGCCTGGACCGAACGAGCTCTATTCTCTTCAACCGAACCAGCAAAATATACGGGTGAACCGAACCAGTGTCCTCATTTGTAAGCCGAACAAGCCCAACCTTTTGTGAACCGATCTAGTGGATTTTTCACTTGAACCGAACGAGCCAACATCCTTCTACAACCGAACGAAATCTTTCATTCACCAATCGATCGAGTTAAACTCATTCAAGGACCGAACGAGTGGAAAACAACTTGAACCGAACCAGTTTCAAAGTCTTGAACCGAATGAGTGGAAAACAAGGCTTGGATCGAACGAGTAGACTACCTTGAGAACCGAACGAGTAGCCTACTTTGAGAACCAACCGAACATAAAATCTCACATTTTTAAATAATTTTCGGATTTTCGGTTTTGAGTGTCGGTAAAATACGGGACTTCTAACTTATACCATCGTGATCGTGAACTCGTTTTGATCAACGTAGTATATTTGGTTTCTACCGACGAACACCGTACAAGTCCGCGAGCTCAAATTTGTACTCGTGACATTGTTTTTAAGTTTCATACAAAGAAGATGACATACGGGAGGGAAACCATTCTACTTTATTAATCTAAACTTGCAATTGACACGATTGGTCCCTGCACTTTAGAACAAATTAAAATAAGAGGAAAAAGTTTCTATTGTTTGTTATTCTTAAGAAACTACAAATTGAAATTGGCAAAACCAGCCCCTGGACTTCAAGACGACTTCAAGACGACTTCATCATTCATCCTTAGTTGGCTTGTTAACCCTCCTCGTTAAATTTCAACAACGGTTTCAACATCTATTAATTATTGTTTTACGGTTTCTTCTTGATTTTGTAAAATCTCGTGAAAGATACGATTCTTTTCTCGGTTTTAATCAAAGATTTGTAAAATCCCGTGAACAGTAATTCATTTCAAACCCAAACACAAATCAAACATCTCAACAATCACTTGAGATCCGTTCATTCATACTTAAATTAAAATGGCATCCAATGAAGAAACAAATGCAGCAGGTACCGATACTCGTCCACCTATGTTGGTTGAGAGTGACTACGATTCTTGGAAAATTCGTATTCATAGGTACATTCGAGGAAAACCTCTTGGCAAACTTATCTGGAACTCCATTCAAAATGGACCTTCACCACACCCTATGGTTACTGATGCTCCAACTGAAGGTCAGACAGGAGTGAACATGCCAAGAATGAAACTTGATTCAGAGTTTACACCTGAAGAAACCAACCGTGAGAATGCTGATACACAGGCTGAAATCATTCTCAGTCAAGGTCTCCCACGTCATATTTTCAACATCCTGAATCAGACAAACACTGCTAAAGAGATTTGGGATAATGTGGAGATGCTTATGCAAGGTTCAGGCAGGACTTTACAGCAAAGGAAGGAAGACGATTCGGACCCGAAGGGCTCCGAATCGCCCGTTTTAGCTGCTGATCTGGTCTTTGCATTTTCCCATTTCGCCGAAAAATGTTTCAAGTTTCATTTGGTCATAACTTGGTCGTTTTAAGTCCGATTTTAAAGTGCGATATATGAAAAATTATCTATTTGAAACGAGCTCTTCGAAAACTACTTTTACAACTAATGAAAACATTTTTAAGTCGCTCAAACCCTCAAAACAAAATCGGGACAGCAAGTATAGTTTGCCGAAAAGTGACCAAAAATCAACCCAACTCGCATAATAGTGCCTAGTCTAGTTCTACCTTTATTTACCACTAATCCACCACAAAACTAACCTTAAACCATCCTAATATCTATTGTTGCAACTCTCATCAACTCTCAATCTCACCAAGAACATATTCTAAAACATAAACATAAGCTTTTGTCATAAAACTTCACACTATTTTTTAAGATGAACAAAAAAATTTGTAGTTTCTTTTGTAAAACTCACAAACACATGGATCTTTAAACATAACATAGATCGACAACAATATTCCAATTTAAACACAACAAAATAGAAACAAGATGGGTCAAGAATACTCACAAAGAAAGCAAGCAAGAATGAACCCACACAGAACTGTAAAACCCACTTATAAAACTTGGAAACTCTAGTTTTTATGATTCCTTGAAAACTCTTGAAAAATAACCAAATCACAATTGATCTACCTAGATATTACTAGGAATGTGTGTAGAATACTTGGATCTTGGAAGACAATCAAAAGATAATGATGTGTTTGTGTGTGTTACGTGTGCCGTAAAAGGGGAGCAAGGGAAGTGAGATTGTTGTTTTGTTGGAGCTATGAGTCAATGTAAAATGACCTAATCTTGGAGAAAGTGTGGTATTTCTAGTCGAATCCCATGAGTTAGGGTTTATGTGGGTTCAAGTAATTGTAAGTGACCAACACAAAAACACCAAGGTGTGTTGTTTCCATGGGTTCGGACCAACACATGGCTCACAAGGACCAAATGGGTCAAGTTTTCTAGCTAAAGTTCAAGTAACATGTTCATGGTTCAAGATACTTGATTATATATTTGAATTTCAAGTCAAATGGTTAGTCAAAGTGGTAAGCAACATGTGAAGTGTAAGAGATGGCATGCATGCAAAATACAAGACAACAAAGATGTCATTTTCTCATCTTCCATGCACACATGGGTGGGACTTTCAAAATAAGATGCCAAATCTTTAATTTTAAGTCCAAGTATAATTGTTGTTGTTGTTGTGGCGCCACAATTTGGCTAGGGAAATAAGGTGAACGAAATTTTTAGTAGTATGACACTAGAATTACGATAACTTGAGTTTACACGAAAAGATTTTGAGTTTCCGGGGTTCCGTTTGGTCAAAAACGCGAAAAACGCAATTTAAAGGATAAAACCTAAAAATTAATATCGGAAGTGATTAAAAATCACGAAACACTCAGGAAAGTTTATATAACACATATAATGCTTAAATAATTTAGAACCGAATGCCGGAACGCGTCCGTGACGTTATCAAGATTTTTCGTCATCAAATCTCGGTAAATTGCCAATTTTAAACGTAACGACTAAAATTTAAAGTAGATGACCGGAGTGGGTCGGAATACTAACCGGGAATTTACGGGGTGTACATCCTCTCCCCGTTTAGAAAAGCGTTTGGTTTTCTCAAAGCTTAGGACGTCTTGAACGCGGATGCAGGTTAGCGACAGATAGGGTACTTCCTTCTGCATTTGGTCTTCGAGTTCCAGGTATACTCGGGACCTCTTTAAAGAATTCCACCGGACCCTCACTATTGAAATCGACTTCGCGTCAACGCTTGACTTTGCGGTCCAGAATCTCAACCCTTTCTCAATGAAATGAGCTTTTCATCAATGTGGATTTGTCCGCAAGTGGAATCGCAGCAGCTCTTCAGATAAGCACTTCTTAAGGGTCGAGACGTGAAAGTACTATGAACACAGACCAGTTTCTCTGTACTCTAGCCGATATGCAGACCGTTTCCTACCTTGGGCAAGAATTTTAAAAGGTCCAATAAAGAGGGTTCACTTCTTCCCCCCGTTTGCCGAAACGTATTACACCCTTTCCAGGGGCGATACTTTCAACATAACTCTATCCCCAACCTGAAACTTTAATGCTTGAACCGTTTTCCCCCCCCCTCTTATCATGCAGTAGCTACTTTTGGCGATCTCAGTGAAGCGTAAATATGCTTGAGTGGAATAAAAAGTGACCCCTTCTCTGTGTCTCACGAACAAGATTTCTGTCCAATAAGCTGAGCGCTCCCACCTCAGCCCAACAACAGGTGTCCGGCATTTTGCGACCATGTAGCAACGCCGCACTCACACTCACATCTACTCACTACACACATCACGGAGTTGATAGTTGTTTTGAGGAGAACTCTATTAAGGGCAAATGTCTTGCCCCATCACCTGTCCCGATAATCTATCACACATTCTGGCTCGGAGCATGTCTTTCCCAATGTTTGGCTAGTCTCTCACTTTGACCATTTTGTTATCGGGGTGATATGGCTGTACGCATATCTATGTGCGTTCCAAAAGCTTCTTGAAGAGATTCGCCAGTATTTGGACACGAACCCTACCTTCCACGATCAGAGAAGATCAGAAACAGGCACTCCATGTCTCGAACACCTACTTCTTGTCAAGTATCCATTTCAGTTTCTTCCATTGAGTCCTCTCCTTTGCTGGAAGAAAAAGCATACTTAGTGAGATCGATCGACTATAACACAAATCACTATCTTGCCACTTGCCGTTATTATGTACTTTGTCACGAAGTCCAAGTTTATGTTTTCCCCATTTTCCATTCAGGGATTTTTGGTTGTACCAACAGACCGGACGGTTTTTGGTATTCCGCTTTAACCTTTGCGCAAGTCATACACTTACTTACATATGTGGCAATTTCTGCTTTCATGTTGGGCCACCAGTAAAGCTTCTTCAAATCTTGGTACATCTTGTCCGATCCAGGGTGGATTGAATACTTTGACTTATGATGGAATCGTGCAATAATCAAACTCTCAAGTTACCAAAACATGGTAGTCTCAGCTTCTATTCTTCAAACACATCGTTCCCATCTACCGTGGCTCCAGCTCTTAACATGCCAAGCAAATCTTCTGCTCCATAATCTCATTCTATTCTCGCCTCAACCCGATCATTTCAAGATCCGCGTAGGGAGATTCAACCCAATTGTCATAACCAAAGCTCGAACTCGTAGTGGCTTAGGTCTATTCTTTCGGCTCAACGCATCAGCCACCACATTTGCCTTTCCCGGGTGGTAACGTAACTTTGCAGTCTAAGTCACTTAACAGTTCTTACCACCTACGTTGTCCTCATGTTCAACTCTTTCTGATCAAGGACATAGGCTGTCAAATCTTATGATTCATGATCACAACGCACCTTGTGCCGTAAAGATAACGTCTCCACATCTTGAGAGTGAACACACATAAGCTCCCAAATCTAAATCGATAGTGTCGTGGGTAATCTTCTCATGGAATTTTTAGCTGGCGAAAGCATAAAGCTATAACTATTCTCTCTCGGCATCAACACGCGCCTAATCCCTTATGAGAACATCACAAGATACTACTAGTTTTCACTTCTTACAGTCTATGCCAAAATCGTGCACTACACAACTTTTGTTTCAATGTTGGAAAGCGGTTTTCCCTTCCTTTTCACCCCAATAAACTTTACACTTTTCTGAGTCCAGCTCGTCATAGGCTTTTGAAATCTTGGAGAATCCCCTTTCGATAAATCGGCGGTAGTAACCGGCCAGACTAGAAATCGGCGAATGTCCAGTTGAGTCCCTTGGGTGATTTCCCAATCCTTGATTGACTCAATCTTCGCAGGATCAACGTGAATGCCTTTGCTATCAATCACGTGTCCTAGAAATTGTACACTTGATAACCAAAAGTCACACTTTGAAAATTTGGCGTACAGTTCTTCCTTCTTGAGCAATTCCAAAATTAGCCTAAGATGTACATCATGTTCTTCCTTGGTCTTAGAGTAGATCAAGATGTCATCGATGAACACGATCACAAATTTATCTCTAGTATGGTTCTACCTACCCGGTTCATCAATACCATGAACACTGCCGGCGCGTTGGTTCAAAACCCGAATCGCATCACTTGGAACTCCGTATGGCCATAGCGAGTTCTAAACGCCGTCTTTGGGATATCCTCATCACGAACTCTGAGTTGGTGATAGCCAGACCTCAAGTCGATCTTTGAGTACACACTTGACCCTTGTAATTGGTCAAACAAGTCGTCGATTCTTGGGAGTGGGTATCGATTTTTCACAGTAAGCTTGTTAAGTTCACGGTAGTCGATACACATTCGGAAAGAACCATCTTTCTTTTTGACAAACAAAACGAGCTAACTGGACGCTCTCGAGCTACATTATCTCCCCAGGGTGAGAACTTGCCTTATAAATCCCTTGTCAGATATTTTCTTATAGTTGACTAGCAGACAACACACACAACACACACAGGTCTAATCTTTATGGGGCTACCGTGCTACAGGTGCAGCACCTGGGACTAAAGTCAATTTGGAATTCGACTTGGCGGGAGTGTGGTAGCCCAGAAGTCTTCTGAAAACGTTCTGGAAATCCCGTACAGTCGGCACGTCTCAATCGCTTCTCCTCGACTGTCCTTTGTTTTCCATTTAACGTAATTCTGGCCAGAAATAGTTACAGCCTTTCTTCTCGCATATACTTCGGACCTTTTCCACTTGATATAATGCGTCACTTCGATTTCTTCTCCTTGTCACCTTTTCTCCTTGAACGATCAGAATTCCAATTCCATAAGGAAGGACGCACTATCTCTCGTCACAGACAATCACTGCATGATCTTTGCTAACCAATCATGCCGATGATAACGTTCGAAACTACCCAACCTATTGGCATCAGTCATATTAATGATGTCCGAACAATCCTAATACACCCTTAAACACAGTGTTTGGTTCTGAAGTCCTTCCAGTCAGCTATTCGACAAGCATAACTAACATCTCAAGGCATAGGGTGTGAAGTCAGCATGCACTAAAAGTAATTTGATACGAAAACTTCTATCGGCGCAGAGAGCGCCGCGACGCATATAAGCATGATGATTTGTTAGAAGGAACGTACCCGGGACAGTTTGGAACCCGGGTTCACGTCACCTCCTCCTAGTGCATATGCTCTGACCACACGCAATCAGCACTCTTGCTACTCTTCTGCGTTTCCCGTTTGGTTCTCTCCTGACGACAGTCTCTACGAGGCCAATCATTCATCTCCGGTAATGGCCTGTGCTCCATCCACACTCAAAGCAAGTCACAACCCCTGATTCCATATTTTGGCCTCATTTGGGTGGGGTAGTAGGAATTTGTAACCCTACAGTTCTCTTGGACCACAATACTATGTCCAACGGCCATTCTAGCTCTCAGCACCTCCCACATCTTACATGCAAGGCCTAAATGATGGAGCTTACACTTGTTTGCAGAGTGGAAAGTTCCTTCGTATTTCTTCTCCATCGCACCCATTGGTACTACGCGAGCTAAAACCCAGCCACATAGGCTCTAGCAACAGTCCTTCCCAGATATTCTGCCGGTTGTGTGGTTGTTGCCACTAAACGCGTTGTTTCCATATTGCTGTCTAATCTCCTCATTGTTCTCCGCTTTTCTCACAACATAACTCGTCTACTTTTATCCATCAAACTGTTGGCAATATCGAACCGCATCTGTATCTTGTAGGTCGCAGCCATCACAATTTTCCTTGGATGTTATCGGAAAGACATCCAATGAACTTCTCCACCCATCTTCCTCTCGGGAACCATTTTGGTTGCACATCATGTTGAGTATCCTGGAACCTCTGAGTGAAACATAGCGAGTCATTGTTTTTCAACCGACAGATTCCACAACGCGGTTTCCATCTTTGGATCTCATTTCTCGGGCAATACACTCAATCATCAGTTTCAACAGCTCAGCTCATGACAACGCTATGCGCATCAGTTCCATGGTCCTCAATTTGAGAGTTTCCACCAGGTTTAGGGCAACAGTCGAGCAAGGTAACAGTTGCATACTTCACTTGATTATTTCTCCGGACAGTTGCTGATGTGAAAACACAGTCTCCCATCGTCTCACTACCACATATCAGACCAACCAACCTTCAGTTCCTTAAAACTCGTTGGTTGACACTTCATGAAATACCTGGTAATACATTCAACGAGCAAACCAACCTACACCCGCGCCTGTCTTCCATTCATATTGGGGTTTCATTACCGTCACCGTGTGTCACCACATAGCCGTGGTTTCCATTTCCATCTCCACTCTTCCTTACCATTTCCATGCCATCGCGCGCATTAACACATTTCCTTTACCATTTACCGTTGTCACCCACCATTACCATGTCATTACCATTTCCATTACATTTCCATTGTCCCACCTGAAATCTTTAAGATCGAAGACGATCTATTCAACTTCGATACACCCTTGTGTATAGCCTTTAAAGAATTCAACTACCTCCTTAAAATTGACCCTAATTTATTTACCTACGCCATCCAAGGGATCAAAACATACGAAGAGTATGAACAAGAGTTGAATAATGATAAAACACGAGGACTTGATGAATTTGTGACCACATATACGAACCATACCGCTTCAAAAATGGAATTACAAAGTGACCTACATGTAGTTCGGATACCAAAAGATATTGTAATGGAGGAGAACTACCCAAGATGGTTAGAGTCGGTCGCATGACTTACTTTCAAGATCACAAGTGGTACGATAATTTGTTTGACGGGTGCCTAAAGCAAGAAACTTTGATGTATAAGGCACAAATTAAAGAATCATGGGGAGATGCGACTCTTGGCATAATAAAGTTTTGCGCATGGCTAAAAAATAGTTTTGAAAACTTCCATGACCTTGACTACGATGTGCTTGTAAAACTTGAAGAATGTTGGTGGAAAGTGAATACTGACGAAGTATGCCCATTCACTCGTTGGGATAACCGCCTCCGGGGACCATACGCAAACGCCAAACCTAAATGGACCTTCGACCCTTACCTTAATATTAACCGCAAACCTGAAAAGAATAATGAGACAAATAATTGTGGAAATATTCAAGAAGGTCAAAGATGCATGGAGGATCTTACTTACGAACCATCAGCCTGCAGGATTAGGAGGCTCAAAATGACGAAATACACGTTTGAGGCTAATGAAGAATATGTAGCCATAAAGGAGCTCGAGCACATCATCCGTTCAGAAACCAATATCGACGCACGTTATGCTTACCGGGAACTTTTTTGTAAAATCGATGATGGGTGGCTCATAACTAGAGCAATGGATGAATGAAGGAGCGGAGAAAAAGGTCGAACTTAACGACCAGCTGAAACAAAAGTGCTTCCTGGGAGACAACCCGGTTAGCGAAAGTATAAATTGCACGAACGTCTTCTAAACTTTCATGCAAGACCTTGCTGAAATGAATTTGACTTAATGGTATAATCTGAAAAAAGCCATGTGTTGAACGATCATGGGCAATCTAAAGCGCTCTTCGACACACTTTTTGCTCAAACACTCAAAAAGGAGAATCATCCAGAGCAAACTATCAGGGGAGTTTCCTCATTTTAATTATTTTTCCTATATTATTTAAATGTTTTATATATATATAACGAGGACGTTGTATAATTTAAGTGGGGGATGGAGAATTAGAATGTACTTGTCCTTATTTTCACAAATATGCTTAAAAATGCTTAAAAATAGATCAAATTAAAAAAAAATAGCATACTTTTTGTGAAAAATCACTAGTTACATTACCTAGCGCACTATAACCCTTAATGCCAAATTGTGAGAATTAAGCCTATTCGTTTCCAATTGCTTACTCAAAATTTCACAAAAATATGAGTGTGTCGGTGATGTAGTGGACTTTAGAACTTGGCCTGGTATATCACTCAAGACCTCAATAATGAGTACTATGGATTTAGATGGAGTAACATGCTTGACTAATAGATTTCTAGGATTAAACCAAAAAGCCTACATGTCGTAAAATTAACTAACTACACTGGTTAGTTAACCCCCGTGTAACCCTTTTGCTTACTCTCACTTTTAGAGTAAAGATACCCTTAGAACAACCTGCTGAGCCATTCCTTTCTCTTTTTTTCACACCAAATAAAATTGTTTCGTTTCACCTTTACACCTTAGCCTACCATGTAGATTAAAGCCTATTTTAATCAATGTTGCTAGTTGCTTTCATGTAAAGTCTTGTAGTTCCTATGTCAGAGTGAAATTTCTCTATATTTGTAAAGGTCGGGAAATTGCACAATGCAATGGAAATGTTTTATAGCTCGTGTACTTTGCTACTTTCGCAATTATATGTTATGTCCAAAGAAGAAAGGTTAAAAGGAAGAATCAGCGGGACAAATGATGATAGTGAAGATGGTAAATTACATTGAGATTTATGATGTATTATTGGCAAGCAATTTTTTTTTAAAAAGAAAGATAGCCAGTTCATTAAGCTTATACCGAAGAGATTATTTGAAAGGATCGATTATTCGTTGATACGTGTAAAAATCAACGATGTAAAGTATTGTAAAAAGTGGCAGATATCACCACTTATTTTGTAAAAGTATGTAAAATTCGGGATGTAAGGGAAGTTGACCGTTATGGGAACGCCAACTTAGGTTGTCTTTGTCATTTCTATGACCGAGGCGTTTGTTCATATGTTCGAGTCTTTGTCATGGAACGGTCGGGAAAGTTACTAGCAACCGCACCATATTTGTTGGCTTTAATCTATTTGTTTTGTATATTTTATTTAACAACCATTTTACTTCCCTTTCCTGATAACTAACCTTAGGATCTACTCGAATGAGGATGTGTACGAGCATGGATGTCTATTCCGTCGTTACGGCCATGTATGCATGTCTCAGCTGCCTTGTTTGACGACGACCTTCGGTGAAAGTCAGAAGCTCCATACCCTATATCATTCTTCATCCTTAAAAGAATGATTAAACCCAAGCCTATTTATAAATACCCAATTTACCTTTTGACTTGTTACTCCTTAGCTCTAGAGGTGGAGATGTGTATCCTTGCCAAGCCTATGATACGAAGCTAATCACGACCGAGCAAATGAGCGTACTACTTAAATGTTACACCCTAGATTAGTTGAGTGATTTGAGTGTTTTCATTCCTATATTTTGTGAGGTGCTTGGTTTTGTACAGGTGGTTAGAACAGAAAAAAATGCTTAACGGAAAAATCCTTAACCTCGGTTGGGATACATTTTCAAAACCTTTCTAAAGTCTACTTGAGGACAAGTAGGATCAAGTGGGAGGATATTTGATATCATCAAATAATGTCACATTTTACCATCATTTATCCCATACATTTTACCCACTTTTATATAATTATTGCAAGATATTGGTACTTAATTACTTAAAGTTTATTAATACAGTAATTATGAAGTAACTTGTGAAGACAAAGCTAAAAGGCGCAATTCTGGAACTAAAACGAAGACATTTGAAGAAAATTGTTATCTGCTACCATACGCCGTATCCAGCAAAGAAGATACGGCGTATCAGCGCCAGCTTATCACAAGAATACGCGTAATGATGAATTCCTGATCCGGCCTATCACAACTCACCTATACGCCGTAGGCCCAGTTGGTCATCAGTCAAAGATACGAATTTAATGTGATTGATGGCAATTAATCTTGATTGATTTGATCTTATCACAAACTCCCAGGAAATTAACCCTATACGCAGTATGCACCTTATTACATACGGCGTAACCAGGCTATTTTCGGACACTACAAATACGAGGCTCAAAAACGAGGTTCAGTTTTCAAAAATTACATTCTCTATACCATACACTCTGAATTTAAATTTTCCAAGATATTAGAAGCAGCCAAGGTCAAGCACCAACCATAATTCCATATAAGACATCATGTATATCTTACTTTCTTAATCATTTGATTTCTAATTGTTTGATCACGCTTGTAAAGTTACAATGATTTTGGGCTAATACCCTCAGGTATTAGCCATATTAGTAAAGATTATAATGTTTGGTTTGTTCTAATCCGGCTTGCTTAATTTATCGTTGTTGTTTAATTATGTTTATCGCTTTATACTTGTTTATGTGCTTGTACATGCGACTTATCATTCAACTAGGTCTAGTGAGACTTAACCAGTAATCTAGATACTAGGATAGCTCTCCATGTTGTGTTTTGTATGCCCGAATCAATAGGATCACAAATGACACCCTGTCCTTATCCTTTGATTATGAGCTTAGTTAGACAGATAGGTGACCCGATAATTGTTCAACCAGTATTGTTCTTAATTAATTGGTAAATCGTGTTGGAAAATCTTTATAAAGTTGGTTAAGAGCAGCATAATCTATCGGTGTGGTATCAACTTGCTTTTCCTTTTCTAACATCATATTATCCTTATGTTTTAAAAGCATTTTGGAACGACTCTCTTCAGCAAGTGTTAAGGTCTCTTCTGAGTCAGGAATCACAATAGGATTAGTTTGAACAATAATATCACCAACATATAGCTTTGGTTTCGACTGCTGAGCTTTCTGCAGATAGAAGGGATTTTGAAAACCTAGAGCTTGTTTAGTGGTATTATCATAGAAAAACTGAGGTTTCGTCAACATGTGAACAGTTTGTGCAGATTGATCTCTTTTAAAAACAATATTATCTAGATGTTTGATCTGCTTTTCTAGAGCTATTTCTCTATCAATGTTCCTAGATTCTTCTTTCTTAAAATCATTTTTTAGAAGAGTAACCGTTTGTAATAAAGATTCCTTTTCTTTTAAATGTTCTGAAAGAGTTTGTTTAAGAAGATCAATCTCTACAGACTGTGCACATGTGTCTGAAACGTTATCCTTACTCCTTAAGTCAACATTTTGTCCTTCTTTCAAAACTTTAACTTGTTCCTTATATCTTTCAAGCTCAGCAGTTAAGGTATCATTGACACTCTTATTTTCCAGATTTATCTCGGTACAATTAGCAACTTAGATTTTTAGTTGTTCAATCACAGATAATATTAAATCATCTTATTATGCAAAGGAGTTAGAATTCTGAATAGTTGTTTGTTGTGATTCAATCACATACTGAGAATACAGAATGATATTGCTATTACTGGTTATTTCAGTCTTTGAATGATTCACAACATTCGATTGTTGAGAAGACGACATCACTTGCAAAGCTTGATTTACCGCATTATTATTCATATTATCATGATTGTGTACCTCAGCAAGAGCATCTAAACCATAATGAGATAAACTCGCCATGAGAGCAACTTTAGCAAAGTTGAGTTCCTCACAATCAGAGTCATATGCATCCAAATCATCAGCTTGATAAGCAGCATTGTGAGTAATGACAGTCTGTGTGCCTTGACCTTCAGGAATATCTGGATCTGCCAAAAAAGCTAGTTCCTCCTCATTTAGAAGTTGACCATGTGCTTGAGGTTGTACCAGCAACACTTTCTCCTTAAACCACGAATCATCCCTTTTTCTCTTTGGTTTGGTGCACTGTCTGGACATGTGACCTTCCCCTTTACAGTTGTAGCAAATAATCGTCCTCTGTTTTCCAGAATTGCTTCCACTTGCTCCTAGAGTGTAAGTCCTTGAAGTACCCGCAGCAAAAGAAGTTTGTCTCCCCTGAATTGGTTGTAGTGTCACTCTTCCATTATTGATGGTAGCTTGTTGCCTAGGGTTACACGAGTTTCTTAGCTGATTATTGGTAGTGGGATAACGGGAGGTGACAACTGCAGTTAAAAATGACATCATGTGATTGATGGCATCAATAGGATCATCACCTTTCTGGAACACTGGAACAGTTAGACTGGAGTCTTATTAGGAAAATTAAAATTGTTAGTTAATTTGGTGAGGGTATTCCAATTGAGGGATGGATGATGATAGAGAATAAACGTTGTGGTGAATTGATGATTGAAAATCATTGGATGGGTAAGTTACTGAAAGATGTGTTGATGATTGATGAGTTTAGTATTGTTGAGACTGATAAGGTGAACCATACTGTGAAGATGGATATGTTGAAGCTGGTGGTTGAAGTTGAATGTTTTGGTAAGTGTGTTGACGAGTTTGATAAGGTGACTATGTTATTTGGTGAGATGCAACTAAAGCAAGAGGATCAGAGTTACGTTCATGCATCAAACGAATTTCATTTGCATGTCGTTCATGTTGTTCCAAGTAAGCATGAAGATGATCAACATTGGTAGTATGCAACTTTTTGACCAACTTAACATCAGTAATAAATTTGCTTCATTCATCAGGAAGTGTGTTTAGAAACTTGGTATTAACTTGAAATTACTCCAGTGGCATCTTGTAGATGTTCATATCATTGAGTAGCAGTGTGAATCTCAAGTAGTACTCATGTAACGACTCTCCTTTCTTGTAAGTGAACTTATCAAATTCATCGTACAACTTACACTCTCGTTCTTGCTTTGTTAACGACGTTCCTTGCATGAGCAGTTTAATCTTCTCCCAAAGATCCTTGGCTACACGATGTTGACTTACAAGAGCATAGATTTCTGTTGGAAGGCCTTGGAGAATGATATTAATTGCTTTGATGTCACAATCAGCTTGAATGGCTTCTGCAGGGGTAAGCTTAGTATATTCTTCAAGTCTTGTTACACCATCCACTGTGATTGATGGCCAAACGAGTGGACCTTTCTCAACGAAAGCAAGGATCATTCTACCATGTGGTCTATTCATCATATAAAGTTCCATTATGCTTTTCCATGAATCATACAAATGTTTTTCAAGCATCGGTGGTTTATTGTCACCACCCGAGAGAAGTGATTTATCAGCAAGAGTCATCATTGATTAACGTGGTATCAAAAAGATTACTAATTGATTGATCGGTGGTAGAAATAAATCGTGTTTGATTATGTGGTTGTCGAGTCTTGAAGTAATTCTTGAAATTACACACGATTTTATAATTCTCGACAAAGCCGAGAAAACAAGTTAATGTTTCACGGGATTTTACAAGTCAAAGAAATAACCGTATAATTTAGAAATTTGAGTTGATAGGTTTTAATTGGA
The DNA here is from genome assembly GCA_026074375.1 of Tanacetum coccineum. Taxonomy (NCBI): domain Eukaryota; kingdom Viridiplantae; phylum Streptophyta; class Magnoliopsida; order Asterales; family Asteraceae; genus Tanacetum; species Tanacetum coccineum. The sequence goes on along the minus strand of BQNB010001575.1, from coordinate 69,228 downwards.
AAGTGACTAGTTCGGTTCTCAAACAACTTGATTGGTTCGGTATTCAAAGAAGTTAGTTTAGTTCGGTTGTCAAAATACTGACTAGTTCGGTTCCACTGGTTCGGTTATCTAGTTCGGTTGTCAAACAAAAGGACTAGTTCGGTTCCATTGGTTCGATTAACTAGTTCGGTTGTCAAACAAAAAGACTGGTTCGGTTTCACTGGTTCGATTAACTAGTTCGGTTCCAACACGAACAAACTAGATCGGTTCAATTGGTTCGGTTAGTTCGGTTCTAACTCAAGAAAACTAGTTCAGTTCCAACTGAAGAAAACTAGTTCGGTTCAAACTAAAATCAACTAGTTCGGTTCCAACTAATAACAACTCATTCGGTTCCAACTAAAATCAACTGGTTCGGTTTCAACACAAACAAACTAGTTCGGTTCCAACAAAAACAACTCGTTCGGTTACAATTACGACGACTAGTTCGGTTATAACTATGACAAAACCAAATTTTTCAAAACTTAAAAAGACACATTTATGATTGGTTTTTTGCAAAAAATCTTGTACAACTAGTGTTACTAACCCTATAGGAGCAAGAAAAATGACAACTTTAAGGTTTTTAAGCCAAAAATTTTTAAGAGAGAAAGTAATATGGAATAGATGATAATAATATTATGTGTGTGAAATGAGAAATGAAACAACCAACCACAATCTCCAAGGCATGGAGAGGGTATATATACTACAAACAAGGCCGGCCATGGGCTTTTGTTAACATTATTCACCCTTATAACACAATCCGGAGGTATGGTAAAACGGAAAAGGTGTTGATCCATGTTTATTAGAGAGAAAAGAGAAAGAGATGGGAAGTATGTGTGTGTGGTAGAGAGAAAAAGAGAAACATACACACACTCACACTTTCCAAATGTGAACTTCTTCCCTTCCATAGAAGTATGGAGGGTGTATTTATAGTCCCGGGCTTGACTAGCTAAACTAACCCGACATGACTATAAATGATAAATGTAATTCTGGATTAGTCACCATATTTTAGGGCTAACAATATTCCCCCAATATGCGGACATACGGAATTACTTACAATGTTCCTATCAGGTACAAATACAACACAAATAAAGTCTTCCAAAGAGCTTCCAAAGTTGAAGATGTCTTCTGAGTTCTCCTGGTCTTGAAACTTGTACTCCAGCTTGGATCTTCTATGTCTTTACTTGTACAGGAACCATTGTAGTATGCATGAGTTAGATTAACTTCCCCCCAATTCATGCAGCATGTCTTGAAAAGCTTTCTTCATAGACTCCTTTTTGTCAGGATACAATTTTTGATTGGTATTTTTGCAAAAAAAATCTTGTACAAAACTAAAGTTGTTACTAACCCTTATTAGGAACCAAAGGGAAAAAAAATGGGGGAACAAATAAACTTTTAAGTTTTTAAAGCGAAAAAAAATTTAAAAAACTCAATAGAATTTTTTTGCTTCTTTGCTAAAAGGTTTTTTTGAAAACACAAAATCAAAAAAAAGACCAAAAAAACCACAAAAAAAACTAAAAAAAACAACCACCACTTTCATGGCTCTTGATACCAAATTGAAGGAATACAGTTATTCTTTGTATTATTGGCAAGAACTAGAAAAAAGAGGATGTTGGGTTGGAATAGTTTCTGGAAGAGGAGAAAAAAAAATTATATAGATAAATAATTATTAAGTTGTGTTGAAAAAAAAAAATGAGGGAAAAAATGGAAAACAACAAAAACCCACCCTCTTCCAAAGGCATGGGAGGAGGTATTTATAATTCTACATACATGGGGCCGGGCAGGGCCTTTAAACGGGCTTTTTCCATTGGGCTTGAGCCCCCCCCCCCCCCAGGACTAGCTTTACTAGGGGGAATAATTTTCCATATAACAAAAAAAAACCTAACGGGCTAGGGGGGGGGGGGGGGACTATTTACAAAAAAAAACACTTTGGGGAAGGTGGGGGGGGGGAACCGATTAACTTTATCAGCTGGGAAATGTGACTATCTCAAGAGTATACTACGTCGAGGGGCTTGGACATAACTTGTTTTCTTTTGGTCAATTTTGCGACGCAGATCTTGAAGTCGCATTCCAGAAAAACACTTGCTTTATTCGTAATTTAGAAGGTGTTGATCTAATTTCCGGATCCCGAGACATAAATTTGTACACAATTTCTCTTGATGACATGCTCAAAACATCTCCGATCTGTCTTCTATCCAAAGCGTCAAAGACTAAGAGCTGGTTATGGCACCGTCGGTTATCACATCTCAACTTCGGTACTCTTAACAAGCTAGCTAAAGTCGGTCTTGCACGAGGCATTCCAAGACTTAAATTTCAGAAAGATCATCTATGTTCAGCATGTGCATTAGGAAAAGCAAGAAATCCTCCCATCAACCCAAAACTGAAGACACTAACCAAGAGAAACTATATCTTTTGCATATGGATTTGTGTGTCCCGATGCGTGTGGCGAGTATTAACGGGAAAAGGTATATCTTAGTGATTGTCGACGATTACTCAAGATTTACTTGGGTCAGATTTTTGAGGACAAAAGATGAAGCTCTAGAGGCCATCATCAAATGCATCAAAAATATTCAAGTTCGTTTGAATGCCACCGTCCGTAATGTTCGAACAGATAATGGAACCAAATTTGTCAATCAGACACTTCGTAAATTTTATGAAAATGTTATCATCTCACATCAAACATCTGTTGCCCGCACTCCTCAGCAGAACGACATTGTCAAAAGGCGAAACTGAACTCTTGTAGAAGCTGCTTGTACAATGTTAATATTACTCTGCAAGGAGGAGTTTTGACAATGACCTACACGACTTCTATTACAAAGACAAAGGCTGCTCAATATGATCTTCCAGGCATTAAAGACATGGTTCCAGATATATGGGTTCCTGTTAAAGTTGCCTATGATAAACATGCATTATGGGGAATATCACATTGGAGAGAGCAACGTAAGACCTTCTATGGGTATGCATGAGGCATGCAATCCACACATGTATATTCTATGAAACGTATTCTGGCGGTAACTCAGGTCGAGGTAATGAGGAAACATGGGTATGGGTATCTGAAAGAGATTGTAGTTAGAAGAGCCGATAACGATCTTTACAGATTCAAGGAAGGCGATTTTCCACGTCTTCGTATCAATGACATCGAGGACATGCTTCTCCTTGTTGTTCAGAATCGGTTAACAAATCTCTCAGTCAATGACATTTTCGACTTTGCAATAGCATTAAGAATGTTCACCAGAAGCTTGGTTATTCAGAAGCGAGTCGAAGATCTTTAACTTGGAGTCGAAAGTTACCAGAAGAAGATCAACGTCACAAGGCCAGAAACTACCAAATCCGGCATCAGGAAAAGAGACCCGTACACTCCATATCAAGACCCTCAAGGATTCATTTATGTCGACAACAATGGGAGAAACAGGTTGATGCGATCAGATGAACTCTACAAGTTTAGTGATAGGACATTAACTGGGCTTCGAACATCGCTGGATGACATAACAAAGAATATCCGAATGGAGTACCTGCCAAAGAGAAGATGGAGTACGTTGGAAAAGAAAAGAGCTAACATCATGATCAACGCGATTAACAAGCAGCTGAAAGAAAGAAGGACGATGAGGAGTCTCGAAAAGTTTATTGGTGGAAGAGACTACGGAACTGACCTCCGGCTACTTCAACGAACAATATGAATTCGTCATATTGTGTTCGTCATCATAAGGTCATTTCGCATATTTCATAAACTTGTTAATATGTATATATGTAGTGTAGACTTAAAAATTAGGCATATATAGTGTTTGAGTATGAATTTTCAAGAATTTCTAAGTAAATTCAAAAAATTTCAAATTAACATACTCAAACACCATATAATACCCTCATAAGTTGAGGGGGAGCATTAATATGTTCTAATAATCAGCTTGTTAATAATTGGACATTTTTCTCCCCAAATGCATATATATTTTATCAATTAATATCCAAAATATTAAAAGATTTAACATTTTTGATAGGGGAGAAAATATGATTAAAATATATGGCTAATAATGTGATTTTTAAGATCTCAAGTGTACGCTTTCCCAAATATGTGCTAAACTCTTTCGATTAATCGATGCACGTATGAAGGGGGAGCAAATGGTTAAGTGATGGCTGAAATGTGGAAGTACCAAAGACCGAGCATTTAAATTACTGTATATGGTGGTTAAGTTTAGGTATCCATTCCCATGATCCAGCCAGAACCGGAGGGATCTACCCAGGGATATTCTACTAGATAGTGTAGAAGTCCTTAGGTATAAAAAAAGGAGTAAAGTGAGATTAAGGGAAAAGTGCCAACTGAGATGGAGTTAGTACTGGAACAAACCTAACAAGGTACTAGTTATGAAGTCTCGGTAAGCGCTGAAGGGGTTGAAGAATTAAAAAGAAAAGTTAAGATAAAGGGTGAAAAGAAAGAAGCCCTCCTTACACTTAGGCAGAAACAGGGTCAATACATCTGCTGTCAAGAATCACAAAGATGATTGTTGACATTGAAGACTGACATCATAGACCCAGTGATGCAATGCACAACCCTCCCTAGCCACTCAGAATCTCTCAAAAGATTTCTGTTTTATTTCTCACGAAGATTACACGCATTTCTATCAACTTTCTCACTCCGAGTTAGTTGGTATTGAAAAGGTGGTAGTCAGCTCCAGCCTCCGATCACAAAAACCAAAAGTGCACTATTGAGTCTAGAGCCAAGAGATCATTCATAAATCTCATTAGGACACTATTCGAATGTATTTGTTGCTCACACAATGTGAAAACAAGTAATGATTTAAGAGTCCTACGCATTATCCTTGTGATTTTGCCAGAACATCAGAGTGATACTTAAGTATTCACAGTGAAGATGGAAATCCTGCTTGAGCCAACATCAAACAAGCTCTTGGTAGGTGACTTGTGCGATTCTATATGAATCAAGCTTGTGACAACTGGAAAGAAATCCTGCTTGTGATTTTGCCAGAACATCCGAGTGATACTTAAGTATTCACAGTGAAGATGGAAATCCTGCTTGAGCCAACATCAAACAAGCTCTTGGTAGGTGACTTGTGCGATTCTATATGAATCAAGCTTGTGACAACTGGAAAGAAACGATGGCGCAATTCTATAAGAATCAAACTTGTTCCAGTATATGAATTGACGATTGATGAATTTTGAAATGCTTAAAACTCTCGATGTGTTGCAAAAACACTTTAGCAAGTGACACGTCGATTGATTTTTCCAAATCAATTTTTATTTTAATCGGTGAGATAGTAACTCACTGGTTCACTCATACCGTGTTGTTTACTTTGAGACGCTCCGGTAATGAGAACGGCTAGTACAGCAACGAAACCCTGTCAAGAAGATTCTTCGGAATTCTATCTAATCACAGGCAATATTTATACTGATCAACGGGAAATCATGGTTATTGTAACCGTATTTGAAAAAGTGACAAAGGCACTCTCATCTATATCTGTTGATTATCACTAATTTAAACCTGCAGGTTTTCCCAATGGTGGCAGTAGCTAGACGAGGATGAGTCAAATTCATTGTCATATGCTCATACTCGACCGACATTTATAAAGACATTATGAAAGCTCAAGTTCATGTTTCAAGACTTCTGCTACTCTGATACCGTACGTCCTTCTTGAAGCGGCAGAGTGTTAAAGTTAAAAAACTTCAAGAAAGATGCATTATTAAATCTTTCAAGTCAAAGAATCAAGAAAAGTATAAGCATGTCGGTCCGAAGGTCACAAGTACACAAGATGGCAAAATATCACAAGTTGGTGATAAGAGATTATGCTTAGTTGATGATTTCAAGAAGCTAAAGATCATATTCAAGTCAAGTTAAAGAATCAAGCTAAAGCCTAAAGTCAAAGATCACTACATCATGTTCACAAGATGAATTCAAAGAAATAAAGTCTGTGAGCACAAGGCTAAAGACCTACATAGTATGCTAGGTTTAAGTATTTGTAAAATGGGGTGACCTTAAAGTTAGTAAGCTAACCGGAACCAAAGACAATAAAAAGCCCATGTTTAAGTCCCATGAGCCGGTAGAAGCTTAAAGTATTTTATACCCTCTCCACACATGAAGATGGGTGTTAGTTGTTCATTTTCCTTACACACACTTAATCTAATTTTCTCGTTGTTGTTTCTCTCTCTAAGTGTTCAATCCAACACATCTTTCTCTCTCTAAAACTCTAAACGATAATGGTAGCAATTGACTGGACTGACATATCGATCAATAAAATATATGGCTGACTGAAATATAAACGATTGAAGATTGTGGTAAGTTACTTCTGTTCACTGAATCATAGTAAAGGTGTGGTGAATTTTGTATTTATTGTGTTTCTATTTTTTATAATCTGAGCATATTTGGTATGATTATTAAGTACTAAACAATGTATTTATTATATTGAAACATATATTTGTTTTCAAAGTCTATTTACGGACAATTTATTTGTGATTAGAAACATCGAAAGATTTATGAGTATATTAGGTATAATATCAAGTATAAACAAATGTATTTATTATGATTTATAAAAAAAAAAAAAAAAAAAAAAGAAACATATATCGTTATTCCGAAATATATGCATCATACGTAACTTATAAAAATTTGTCAAAGTTTAAATAGGATTTTGAAAGAAAAAAAAAAACTTTTCCAAAAACGTGAACATGTAAAAAATTAATTTATAAAATTACAAAAAAACCTTTCAAATTATAAAAAAATAAGACAGCAAAAACTCATTGACATACAAAGTGACTTTAAATAACCTTAAAAACCAGGAACAAAATATACGCTAAAAATAATCCAGCAAAAACATACCCGGCGCAACGCAACGGGCTAGACTGCAGTTCCACTTGTTAGGATAATATATAGTAAGAGCAAAGTCAATTTACAAAGTTAAACTTAATGGCTGGCAATATATTTAAGGGATATATTTAAATCAAATTGTTTTTTCTAAACTAGTTTTAGTACTATAATGAAAAAAGTATAGTAGAACAAAGTCAATTTTTTTAATTACTTGGTGATAATAAAAACGATGTACGCAAGAAGTTTTAACGCGACGAGTAACGTACGTGTTATTTTATTAATCTCGTAATTAAAGAAATATTTTATTTTCATTTTTCATACATGTTTTTTATATGTTTGTTTTATTTTTTTATAAACGTTAAGAATTTTTTCTTCAGTTGAATTATCGCATGTTACAACCGTTTGCAATGACATTTTGATATTTTCACGTTCTATTTTGAACGTTACACGAAAAACTTACCACAATATCGCATATCGTTAATTATCGGTCGCTAAGAATTTTCGCCGCTATGCGCGAGTACTCGCCTAGTAGGAAATAAAAGGGTACGAGGGTTAAGGGGTATCCATAGCGCCAAAGAGTATATATGCTTCTCTATCCTGGGAGCTTGGGTTATATATGTCAAGTCAAAGTGGGGTCAAAGTGTCAAACTTTATTACGGGTCAAAACCGGACAGCGTGACCAGCAAGACATTTTTTGTCCATTTTATGACTTCTAGCTAGTACGGAGTAATAACTAATGCACAGTGTTCTAAAAGGCCCGTCTTGGCGCCGCAAAGGCGTCGTCAAGGCGTGAGGCATGATATGAATTTTGGCGTTGGCTTTAGACGTAGCGTGGGTTAAGGCGTTAAAAGGCCCGCAAAAGCACGTTAAATTGCAAGGCGTGACGTCATTTTTAAAAGATTTTAAATAAAAGTTGGGCTATTTTGTATTTGGGCTATTTCTTTTTGAGCTTACTAACTTTTAACTCAATTTTGAGTAGTAGTACAAGTTCACAAGTAGCCACTGTTGGTATGTTTTTTTTTTTAATTTTTATGACTAATATGTATCTACATTTGTTATTATATAAATCTATAAATATTATTTTGCCGTTATAGTCACGCCTTGAAATACGTCATGGCTTCGCAAAGGCTCCTAAGGCTTGAGGCGTGGCCATGCCGCCACGCCACGCCTCACGCTATTTATAACCTTGCTAATGCATCATATATGATTGGAAAACAATGCTATGACAAGAACAATGATGCATCAACTAAAGACGCCGATTTAAATGTATGGATAGGGACGAAATCAGGACGCGAAGTGATCATGTGCACTTACAATAAACTAAACAATACTATAAATATAACTTTTAAAAACCATATGTATTTAAAAAAAATCGATGTTTTCTAACAAAATTAACACTACAACACAAATATTTATGGGTGTCCCGAGACACCCTCTGATTCCATCCCTGCTCATGGATGTTTGTGTGCTTGTGTACCTTAACAATTTGGTCATAATAGTAGGCGTGCATTTATGTGTGGCAGACAACATGCATGCAACTCGAGTATTCGAAATAACTGATATCTTCTTTTACATTGGAGAACTAGAAAAAATTATGGTGTCAACTTGTTGACTATCCAGGATGTGCAATTTGCTTTCCTGATTAGGATATTATTTTAGTTGTGTGTCATTTTTTCTTGATACAATCCATTTGATCTCAGTGAGTATAACTGTCCAAATTCAATTGGTTAATTGGTCTTTTGGCACTTTCTTCTATGGTCCGATGATGTATCTACGGAATATATCATAAACCATTTGGAAATTGTGCTTTTTGTTAAATGGAAAGCAATGTTTTTCTATAGGCAGCTGTCGCATTTCACACATAATTGTAGATAGATAAACAATGGACAAAATGATCACCTTTTTTGTTACGTTGGTCGGGTTAAGAAGTTTAATTTTGTGGGATGTTTGGCTTGTTAAGTTTGGTCTGATGTATTTATTTATTTTTTCAAACCAAATTACTCACAAATAAATGTCTTTATAAGGTGTGAAATATTTATAGAACGAGGTATGCAGACCCGTGCGTTGCACACATGTTGTATCTAATTGTTGATTTCGTACGGTTTCTATAAGTTGAGGATGTGTAAGTATGCTATTGCATGTAATTGAAACATGACATTTCATTTGATTTTATAAATGGGTGATCCAATAAGTGATGACATGTTAATACACCATCATACAATCATGGCGTACCCAATCCGTTGAGCAAGTAGAGATTATATACATGAACACACTGGCTTAACAATGGAAAGACGTACTCTTATACGAGTACGTCTTCGTGTTTTCACAAACTACATTTGTCGGACTTTGCTAGCACATAATTTGCATTGCAAGAAAGCTGTTACGACAATCTCACGTCATGTTCTTTGTACCTTGGTACAAAACATCCACAACATATATGGTACATGCATTATTTAGAAAGAAAATTTGAAGATGATAACAATATAAAGATCTCTCGTTATTGGGACAATCTCAAGTCCCGTCGTTCACACCTTTGAGTTATCAACGAATTTCGTGCTCACATAGCATCGATGGCTTCTTTGTAGACCTTTTGTATGGCACAAATAGATGAATGTAGAAGCATCTTATTAAGGTTTCGATAAGTTGAAAGGGTCCTAAACTTAAAGTTTTAACTAGTTGTTGAAATGAAAAAACGCAACATTTCATATTCATGTTGATGGTTACATAACATATATTATTGCATTTAATTTCAATTTATTTTATAATTTTATAAATAAGAATTGAAGTCATTAAGACTCTACAATAACTGATGAGACTTAATCTTTTATAATATAAATAAATAAGATATATAACAACTTTCATTAACCATGTTAGATTGATCATATGTTCATAAAAAGTGATAGATGATCACCATAAGGTTTATAGTTTTGTAATCGCAAATTACAATTTAAGGATAGATGCTTGAATAGAAGATACACGTTTTAGTTATACTAGGCGAATACCCGTGCACGCACAAAAAATCCTTAACGGCCGATAATTAACGATATGCAAGTGATGATTCCAAATCGTGCTCTACCTGCAAAAGAGAAACCGGCCTAATGGGTCAAAAAACAATCATTTTTTTCTTCTTCAAAGGGTCCTTAATTGTGTTTTTATGATGAATTAACAAAATGCAGTCATTGAAACCATGTTCTACAAACTATAGTTTTAAGATGTTGATGATATGAAAAAAAATTGTTGCTTTAAAAAGCAACATATTACTTGATGTCTGAAGTGGCCTAAAGTATATGCTAGAGTTACTTTATTTTGAGTGTGCAACTACATACCAAAAAATGGACATAATGTATAGCAGGTTAGCAAGAGAAATAGAAAAACTGTCTCCGAAGACTTTGACTTGAATCTGCAATAATAAGCAACAGTAAATACCAAATTAAAGGTAAATGGAACTTAATTGCAAAATCAAGAAAGTGTTTCTTTTTTGTACTCTATATTGACTCGCCTATATGAGAAATTTCAAAAGTGTAACCTTTTAACTTATCTATATTAGAAATTATGACTTGCGTTTTTTTGGAAATTTATGTGTTATCTGCTTATTTAAAAATCGTAACTTGTGACTTACCTATATCAAAAAGTTATTATACTCGATATTGCCATACCTACATCAGAAATTTGGTCACCATACTCCCAATCTTCTTCTACAGTTTAGTCAAAACCTTTCACGACCCACTCCTATGTTAAAACAAATGGTTGTGTCGCATAATTAAACACGTTTTCTTACATGGTGACTCTCCTTTTTTTCTTACATGGTGACTCGCCTTTATCAGAAATTTCAAAAGTGTAACCTTTTAACCTATTTATATCAGAAATTTTGACTTGCCTTTTTAAAAAATATGTGTGTTATCTGCTTATTTAAAAACTGTAACTTGTGACTTACCTATATCAAAAGTTATTATACTCGATATTGCCATACATACATCAGAAATTGGTCACCATACTCCAAATCTTCTTCTACAGTTCACTCAAAGCCTTTTCCGATCCACTCCAATGTTAAAACAAATGGCTGTGTGGCATAATTAAACACACTTTTTCCTACATGGTGTCTCTTAAACATAACATTTCGTCATTACATGACATTCCGATTATAAATCTGAATTCTTTTTCAAGGTTAAGCTCTTTCTTTTCCTTTCATATTTAGATATAACAAGTTGGTATATCCGCGCTCCGCTACGGGACGATTCGCAGAGGAGCGCGGGGTTTGAGGAAAACTTAAAGTTAACAAAATGAAATATAGAAATTGACTTTGCTGTTGTTATTCATCAAAAGGTTATACATAAGTATCCAGATGTTATAAGCTAGAATTACCAACATAAGCTATTGAAATGTTTGGAATATAGCTCCGAAAAGGACTGAGCAGTTGATTATGTGTGGGCGAAAAACACCACATCCAACATAAGTAGCACTGAAATCAAAGCAAAATTTGCATACAAAACAATGTGATCAGGTGTTATTTATTGCTTTATGATTAACATTCGATACATTACGACATTAGTTACAAACTTACATTCTTGAAGTTATGTCAGTTGATTGTAGCAGATCAAGAAGAAACCCATGAGAAAGTCCAAAGTACGTTGTTTCATTTCACGCGCGAGAATAATGTCTCATATCATCAACCTGTAACACAAAAAAGGACAATGGTTATTTCATAGTAACGAAAGTAAATGCTCAAATATAACATAATCAAACTCCAGAAGTATTGATCCCTTGCTAAACTAACAACATATATTTCTAAATATATGTTGCTAAACTAACAACATATATTCTAAATATCAGCTATACCAGATGAATAGGCTAATGGGATAGTATATATACTCGGTGAAATAGACGCAGATAGCAAAGTTTAACTAATGAGTAATGATGTCATGTTATATGAAATAGTAGTATCAACAAAAAATATGGATAACTTATCTTTGACACAATGCAGATGCGGTCAACTGGAAAAGCCCAAACAACTTGCAATTTAAATTGCATATGGTATACATATGTAACTTACCATATGAGGTTTCCGAAAGCATGTGTATGTTAGACATAATTCTGATGTAATTTAAGTACTAACGTTCCTAAACTGATTTCAAATTTTGAGATACATAGAAATTAATAGTCACTACTCGGACAGTCACATTATTTGACACTGGGGCTGTAAGCTCTTGTTTCTCATTTGGTCGATTTTGCCTCAGCAGGTGGTTTAAGGCTAGTACTGTTCCATAAGCATGAATACCAGCCACAATTTTGACCTGGCTGTTCAGTTTCATTCTAAAAGAGTAAATTTAGTTATGTCATTATAACCTGATCTACTCATCGTCAGCAGGTTCTCCCACATTCTTGGGAGTAGCGTCATCCTTATCAACCACTACATCAGCTGCTAGAAGGCTTAGTCATATCGCTATATTTAAGGAGCAGAATAACAGATGAAGGTTTGGGAGAATTCACGGTTGAGTTAGCAGCGACTCCTATAACATGGGAGTTTTAACTTTATGTTTTCTACTTAATCCAGTACCACCTCCAGTCATGTTATGCCATTTCTGTTACAAATATATTCATTACTAAATAAACCAGATCTACATATCTTACATTAAAAGTAATAATTAATATCTATGTTCATGAAGTCAATGTAGGTTTTGAAAAAGGAAAATCCCAATTTGATAGCAAAAATGTTACTGATTTGAAAAAGGAAATCGATGTATTCATAAATTGGCTTGCAAGTAAACAGTTGAAAAGAAGAAATAAACAATATGCTATAGTAACATGGTGAAACGAAAGAGACTTTCAGATCAATCTTCCATGAACTTTTTATATTCCTACGCCATATTTGTTAACATCGGCCCAGAAAGCTATCTCTTGCTCTTTTGTCATGTCAATTGTGCACCAGGGAATGAAATAAGTATTGGAAGGTTAGGAAAAGAGGGCACAACAGCATGTGTTTCCACTATAACGGATATATCACAACAACTATAGTCATAAATTCAGAGGTGCTCAGACTTGTAAACAATCTAACATCGGCCGAGTACAGAAAAGGTTATTTTTAAACGTTGTTGTCCGCTAAATTTTATTTGCAGCAAAGTAGTTGAGTTGATAGTTGATATGATTTCACTGGTTAAGATTTAAAAGAAAATGTGACTGACATGCATAAATTTTATAAATTAGCGAAAATTAGAGTTTCAGCCTTGAATGACAGACCTGTTGGTATATGTCGGCATGAAATTTCTACCGACTCGTTGGACGACAATAACTCTACTTAGTTCAAAGTTAATGACCATTTTAAATTGTTCCATGTATGAATCAGCCATTTGTTCTATTTGTTACCTATGGTATTATGCTTTCCTATTTTTCTTTGTGCTATATTGTCTATAAAATCGAACCATAATAGACGAAGTGTATTTCTAACACATACAAAAGAAAATGAATGGAAATATAAATGACTAAAGATAACGGCTCAATGTTGCAGGTGAGGGAGAACAAACCTGTTGAGCAATGGACTTAACAAACCATTCGAATTTCCTGTTTGTACTACAAATCCATGACAAAAGACGGGCTGCATTAAGATTAATTCCACTCGTGAATATAAACTTCGACATAGTTGAAATCATTAATTTGAATACGCAAAGCAATAGTAAATTCTCATAATATTAAAGTCCAATTTTTGACTACTTAATTGGTTACATCATCTATACCTTATACTCGTTTACCTGCATGGTTCTCGCATGTTATGTAATCCTTTCCTGAAACTAATTATAAACAATTTAAGGAAACTGTCATATAAAAAAAGAAGAATACACCAAAGAGATGTTTCTACCTCCATCACATGATGAAAAGGAAATGGCCAATAACACTACAACATTAACAGAATTTAAGTAGATCGATATTATCTGAACCTAATAGACCTAAAGTGCTTGTGTGTATTAATGGTTTTCATTTTAACGATCAAAGTTATCTTAAACGTACCTTTTCTTTTTTGCGCAGTTTCTTTCCAAGCTCGAAGCTCAACCGTAACCGAGATTCCAAACTAAAGAGGGTGAAAGCTACCCATGGAGGAAGTATTCAAATAGTTGACTTCAGTTTAAAATGTTGATACACGCAATGGCTGCGAATAATATACAAATAGTCCTATTCAAGGTTCTGTGACGTTTTTGCAGACCATGTGGGAAGCCTAGAAAACATTGCAAATTGAAGTTTGTATCAGTTAAGTCAGCTAGTTTTTATTAAATGAAAAAAGTTACTTGAAACGTACCTTGTCTTGTCGCTCAGCTTCTTTCTGAGCTCGATACTCAGCCATAATTTGGCCCTCTACAGCATTTCGCTTCTTCCGCTCCAATGCCTCAGTGGCCTTCTGCTCCAATCCCACTACTAACCTTTTCTGGTGCAAGCGGCCTCTCACATCCTGAAAAGCACGTCGTGGCTATACCACAACGCAAAAACTATCAGCGTTATACGCAATGGCTGCAGCCTTAATAGATTACCCTGACGGGTAGTTTTCTATCCTCCCAATCCAAAACCTTAAAATTAAAAACGACTGAATGTTTACACCACCTACTACAACAGTTAGTTTACAGGAACATAAAAAGCAAAATGAACAACCCCACCTCTGTATATATTATAATGTTTCTTCTTTAAAAAATAGGTAAGTGTTTCATGTAACATTTAAATATAACGTGGAAATATCAAAATGTAATTGCAATAGTTTATAACATGCAATAATTGAACTCAAATAATTTTTTTGACATGTATCAAAAAACATTTAGTAAAACTAAAAATAAAACATCACATCAATTATGATATAAGTAACAGTGCACGTTACTTGTCACCTAAATCTTCTTGGTACACGACATTTGAGGTGTAGACGCCTTCATTGACCTTACCGATTACTCGGCCTTGTAACCCTTGTTTTGCAACACCGTTATTTTCATTTGCCCTCTTAATCATCCCATTATAAGTTTTCTCCTGCGTTTCTTCTCCTTATATTAAATTCATCCATTCCTATATTTATTTATCAAAATAATACACTATGTCATCAAGGGAGTAACAATTGTCTATGTCTTTGAAAGAGTAATTTAAATAATAATTAAGCTAGGGAAACAATTTACAAATGCTACACAATGCAAAAGATATTGCATTACTAATGAAACAATCGATCCAAATACCAACTTAAAGTTATAACTTTTAATCGGTAGTTTATCATGATATATAGTACTATCACATACATGTGACTATAATGCCCTATGCACTCTTTCTGGTCAACTGTTGCAAACATGATTTAGTGCATTTCAAGCATCTAACAATATGAAGGTGTAGGAAAACTTATTCAACTGACCCTTGATACTCAAATAACACCAAGTAAGTTCAATGCACTTTTTCTGGGAGTGAACAAGTCATCTCTCAATCCTGAAATTTCTTCCTGCAAAATAAAAGCAACTTGGTAAAACAACTTAAATATCAACATAACATGCAAAAAACAGTAAAAAGTACGTACCTGTTCAGATGGGAGGTTCTTATATACTCATCCGCATCTTCTTCCCACTCTGTAATATCCTGCACCTGAAATGGACCAATTGACAAATTTATTTCCATGTCAACATTACTCACACTTGAAATTAATACTTTGACGCAAACAATATTTCAATAGGACCATCCCTGTTTTGAATTTACATCGCCATTCGAGATGTATTCAAGTTATTAATCAAAGTAAGATATCAAACCTTTTTATTCATTACTGAGATGAAAAGTGTGGTAAGACAAGCCTCTATCCCTGTTCTCAGATAGCAGTTCTGCAATTGTAAGAATAATTAGGAAAGCAATGAACTAAAATGGCCCATTCAACAAATTAAACTGATAGAGCTTGTTTCTAGGAGTCGAGATATGACATGAAAAGCTAAATACACAATCCTCTTTGCCAGATTATCCAGCTTATGTAAATAGCACACATCAGATTAACACACTACCATACTGAGGCCTTGGGAATTAGAAGTATATATAAAAATAGAAAATCAAAGAACACTTTCAAATAGCAAAAATTAATTAAATCAAGTTTATTATGAAATGAAGTAAAATGCACATAATTTTAATAAAATCAAGTTTATCATTCATGTTAAAAGTAACCAAAACAAAACCATAACAGATTTTGTTTTTTAAATAAGGAAAAATGCATGTGCCTTTGTTAAGTGATAACTAACCTTGCGAGACAAATGAACAAGTTTTGAACTAAAACCCATATGAGATCCACCACCTCCGGCAGCATTTCGGCCACCACTACCGTCACGACCCAACTCCGGCATACTAAATCATGACATTTTTACATAGTTTAGACATAAAAAACAATTACCATTTTCACCACCGCAACCGCAACCACCACCATATCATCTTCTGGTTGGAGATGTGAACCCTCAGAATCCAATGAACAACCTCCACTTTCACCAACCACCACCTCAGCGGCATCTGCGACAGTCCCAATATCAAAAAGTATAAAAAAACTGAAATTAAGAAAACCCCCAAATTATGACAATACCTTAATTTAAAGAGTAAATTTTTATATAAATGAGACTGAATTTGGTATAAAAAATTTAGTACCTTTTTTTGTCAGGTGGGATCTTACCGACTAAACCACAAAACCATCATCAAATAAACCAAAAACAAATTCTGGTTTGATTTGAAGCACTTGACACGCAACCAAAACCACCAGCCAAACCTACTACTCTAAAACAACCGGCCAACACCACCGAAACCATGTAAATTAGTGGTAGTGACGGCACATGTTGTCGGCAGTGGTGACGGCGGAATTAGATTGGTGTGTGTGTGTTTTAGGTTTTAAAGAAAGAGATAAATGAAATTGAAGATGATGGGAGTGAATATTGGTTATTCCAATACTCCAGCCAAGATATGCGAATGACAGCCATTTCATTTATTCTTTCCTTAAAATAGATTTTGTACAGTTTTAACATATGTGATTCGGTTGGTGTGTGGTGCAAAGCTTTCAACATTACCAAAGATAGTTTCAACTTTCAACATTTCCTAAAATATGAGTTTTTCAACATTTTACAAATTTCCTAAAATAGATTACCCTGATGGGTAGTTTTCTATCCTCCCAATCCAAAACCTTAAAATTAAAAATGACTGAATGTTTACACTGCCTACTACAACAATTAGTTTACAGGAACATCAAAAGCAAAATGAACAACCCCACCTCTGTATATATTATAATGTTTCTTCTTTAAAAAATAGGTAAGTGTTTCATGTAACGTTCAAATATAACGTGGAAATATCAAAATGTAATTGCAATAGTTTGTAACATGCAATAATTGAACTCAAATAATTTTATTGACATGTATCAAAAAACATTTAGTAAAACTAAAAATAAAACATCACATCAATTATGATATAAGTAACAGTGTACGTTACTCGTCACCTAAATCTTCTGGGTACGCGACATTTGAGGTGTAGACGCCTTCATTGACCTTACCGATTACTCGGCCTTGTAACCCTTGTTTTGCAACACCGTTATTCTCATTTGCCCTCTTAATCATCCCATTATAAGTTTTCTCTAGCGTTTCTTCTCCTTATATTAAATTCATCCATTACCATATTTATTTATCAAAACAATACACAATGTCATCAAGGGGGTAACAATTGTCTATGTCTTTAAAAGAGTATAATTTAAATAATAATTAAGCTAGGGAAACAATTTACAAATGCTACACAAATGCAAAAGAAATTGCATTACTAACGAAACAATCGATCCAAATCACCAACTTAAACGTTATAACTTTTAATCGTAGTTTATCCATGATAATATAGTACTTATCATATACATGTGACATAATGCCCTATGCACTCATTCCTGGTCACTATTCAAACATGATTTAGTGCATTTTTTCAATGCATCTAGACAATATAAGTGTAGGAAAACTTATTCATCTGACCCTTGATACTCAAAAATCACACCAAGTAATTTCAATGCAGCACTTTTTCTGAAGTGATCAAGTCAACTCTCAATCCAGAAGAATTCTTCCTGCAAAATAAAAGCAACTGTAAAACAACTTAAATAAACAACTTAACATGCAAAAAACAGTAAAAAGTAACTACCTGTTCAGAACATGGGGAGTTCTTATATAACTTCATGGACCGCATCTTCTTCAACACTCTGTAATATCCATGCACACTAAATGACCAAATTGACAAATTTATTTCCAAGACAACACTCACACTTGAAAATAATACTTTGAACCAAAACAATATATCAATAACCATCCCTGTTTTGAATTTACATCGCCAATTACATATGAATTTCAAGTTATTAAACAAATAAAGATTGTCTCAAACCTTTTTATACATTACAGATGAAAAGTGGTGGTAAGACAACCTCTATCCCTGTCCTCAGATAGCATTCTGCATTGGTAAGAATAATTAGGAAAAAAAAAAAAAAAGCAAGGGCCCATGAACGAAAATGGCCCATTCAACACATTTCACTGATAGATCTTGTTTCTAGAATCGAGATATGACATTAAAAGCTAAATACACAATCCCCTTTGCAGATTATCCAGCTTTTAACTAACACACATCAAGTTAACAACCTCTACCATAGTTTAGGGCCGGGCATAGAAGTATATATTAATGTTGATAAAAATATAATGCCCTAAAAACATTACTATTTTTTTCACATCTTCTACAAGTTTGATAATCACAAAAATAAAAACTTTCAACTTACAAAAATAAACGTAAACAATTAATTAGTAGTAAAATTCGCTCGATTTCAACAAATACATCACTATATGTATAATAAATAAATCCTTAATCGCATTTTATATCAAAATTGAAATATGTTATTCAAAACCTACCCTTTTATTATAAAATGTTGTAAACATTTTATAAACATTAAAAAACATTCTACAATTAAAGAGAAAGTTTTATTCCAAATAAACATTGTTGAAATTCAAATTTTTCAGACCTAAAGACGCTAGAAAAGTTCTAGAAAAATCCCCTAACAAACAAAATGACATACTGGGGAAGCCCTAGTCTTGGGCCGGCCCACTTAAATACAACGCCGCCCCTTAAAATTTTAAGAGGATCGCCCACCTATTTAAGGGGATCGCCCCTAGGTAGACGCTCCCCCAATTTGTCTTATAAATACTAAGACTTTTCCCCATAATTTTCTCACCTTTTTCTCTCATTCTTTCTGTTCTAAAACATAGCCCACACATCCTCATTCAAATCCTTTGATCATTTAAGTCATAACCGCGTTTTTCCAAGTGATCCAAGCTCAATTCCTCAAGTGCAAAAGAAGAATACTTCCATCCTCAAGTGAAGAAGTATTACACCTTTGTGTAAATCTTGTGTATATCTTGTATTTATGTGTAGTAGCTAGATCTTGGCGATCTTTGTAAGTATAGATAGATCGTGTTATCATACCAAGTATGTAGTTAGTAATGGCATAATAGTTGGTGAATGAAGTCGTGAAGTTGTTAGGAAGTCTTGAAGTTTTTGAAGAAATTGTGAAGTTTGTGAAGTCCAGTGAAGTTGTGCGTGCTAGATTGGTTCTAGCTAAGATTAGAACTCGACATTTGCTATGTGTCGTAAATCGTGTAAAAAACGTTTTACTGTTTTGACCCCAAAGATAGCTTGTTGACATAGTTAAGAAAACTCTCGAGTAGTGCTACGGCGAAGTGGATAGGCGAAGGAGGTGCTATCGTTAACCGAACCACAATAAATCCTGACGCGTTGTGTTTGATTGCTTACTCTTATCACATGTCTACATATATCCTCATAGCTTGTAGACACTTGTTTAGGATAATAAATTGTTCATAATTGTGCAAGTGATGATTTCACATAATTTCAAATCTAGAATTTTTAACAAACACTTCAAAACCTTTAATTAAAAGCGTTAAACTATTCAACCCCCCCCTTCTAGTTATTCCACCATTGGTATCAAACCACTCTAAACAAGATTTTAAAATAAAATGTATTTTAAACTTGAATCGATCTATTGAACGAAAAATATTTCTAGAAGGCAAATCTATCAAATAGCACCACTATGAAAGGGATGGATTTATTTATTGGAAAAATATATTTGAAACTTATGTGTAGTCAAAGATCTTAGATCTTTGGCATGTTATTACGATGTGATTTCTCACTATTCAAAAATAATCCGAAACTAATAAGGAGAAGTTTGTACCTTTTTATAACAAAATATGATCTTAAAAAAAATTTGCAAAAAAATAATGAAGCAAAAAATGGTAAATGTATAATCTTTGCCACGTAAAGAATACGAAAGAATTTTATGTTTCAAACCGCCAAAAGAATATTTGGAATACTTTACTAATCACACATCAAGGTAATAATTCAAGTAAAAGCTAACAAAATAATCTTCTTGCAACAATATGAACAATTTAAGATTCCGAAAGAGTAATTATAGATAATGCCTTTGCTAAATTTAACACTATTATTACTAGTCTAAAATCACTTGATGAAGGTTTTTCTAGCAAGAATTGTGTTAGGAAGTTTCTTAGGGCATTACATCCAAAATGGCGCGCGAAAGTCACGGCGATTGGGACGAATCAAAGTAATCAAAGCAAGAACCTTACCTCCTTGCCAGAACTATGAAAACTTGAAAGTAGAAGAGTAATAAAGAAAGACGTCGAACACTGTCTAAAGCAAGAAAACATAGTAAAAATCTCTTGCTTAAAGTGAAAAAAGAAGGTAAGTGACGAATATCTCAGCTCCGATAGTGAAGACGAAAGTACTATGCCTAAAAGTATTCAAGAAATTCTTTCAAGGAGACTAGGAAGATTTATAAGACAACCATGAGGTGATAAAAAACATTCCAAAGAATAGAAATGTTGGTTTGGTAAAAGTGAAATGATAACTTTTTAGATTGGTTGACCAGATCACTCAATGCGAGAATGATCAAAGCCGCCAAAGAAACCGATCAAAGAGCATGTATTATAAGAGCATGACGTGACAATGAGAAGATAAGTCGGAAAGACTAAAGATAAACCTTGCCTGTAGCTCAGCGGCCCAATGAAATATGCTTAGGAAGTAAACTTGAATCCGATGATGGATTAAAGATAGTGATCTCAAACACATGACCGGTAATCGAAAGTTTGTTCTCTCCATACAAAGCAGATACTTACGAGAGAAACATAATCATTGGGAGAAACTTGCGCGGTAAAATCAAGGCAAAGGAACGAGTCTCAAGACTTCCCTAATAATTGAAAATGTTGGAGCACGTAGATAACTAACATATAACTTGCTTAGTGTAGGTCAAATAGTGATATACAAATGCAAAGTAATATAATAACCGAACGACGATATCAAAATCATGTCAATGGGACGAAAAAGTTATAGAATGGAATTAGGAAAGAGAATATATAAATAAACTCAGAATTAAACCTGAAGACAAAATATCCTTGCTACATTGGATAAAAACTCCTCACTGTTGGCATAGGAAATAGTTCCCGCTAATATCAAATAATTCATCATTAACTATCTAAAAGAATTAGTTAGAAGACCTACCCAAACTAAAAATACAACCTACATTTTGTATCTTGCAAAATTTGGAAAATCACTCATACAAGTCACAAGCTAAAAATATAGTTTTTTAACAACTAGAAGCCTTAGAACTACTTGCCCCTGATTTGTTTATCCCTAGTCCCCAGACAAGCTAAGGAGAAATTGTATACCTAGTAATCGTAGATGACTATTCTCGATTCACATGACTAGATTTTTTAGCAAATAAAAACGAGGCATTCAAAAAATTCGAAGTATTTAGCAAAATGAACCAAAATCAATTAGGATTTCCATTGTATCATTTAGAATAGAACGATCATGGTCGTAATTTGATACTGATAACAATTCGTAAACTAATGTGATTTATATGAGATATCGCACAATTTTTTTCTGCTCTCTACTCCACAAATCAATGGGGTAGTAAAAGGAAAATATCGCACTCTACAAGAAACGAGTAGAACCATGTTAAACGAACAATCCATTCCTCAAAATTATTTGGTGTAATGAGGTCGATACATCAACCTATATAATTAATAGAGTTTCCATTAGAACGTATTTTTAGGAAAAACTCCATACGAGTTGTTTAAGACTAGGAAAACCAAGCCTTAAACTATGGATGACGAATTTTCCTCTTTTGTGCTCTATTAATCGGGAGTAGCCTATTTCAATGAGCCTAAAAGTTGCAAAGTTGCAATGATTGCCATTAATGTGTTTCCATGAGATTAAATGTTGAGAAAAAGCTTAAGTTGTTTAAAAAGGTGATTCATAAAAGGTGAAAACAAGGGCATTTTGGAAACTTGTTAGTTTACAAAGTGTACACTTGATAACATTGCGTGAGGACACGGCAATCCTTTAGTTTGGGGAATTTTGATAAGTGCTTAATTGTATATATTAATTACCCGGGATTTTGCCAAATAAAAGCTAAAAAATGCCAAAAGGATAGAAAAATGTGTGCTTTTGTGTCTATTGTGCAGGAAAGGATAATAAAGACAAAAGGAAGCAAAAACGGTCAAAAACCGACAAGAAACAGAAAAGGCAAGACAAGAGTGAAGAATGAAAGACAATCAAAAGCCGGATCAGCCCGATATAGCAAGAAAAGAAAGCCAATGAAAGCCAAAGGATCAATTATGTCAAGTTTGCAAAGATTAATGGCTCTTTTGGATGTTTTGAATACAAGGGACCAAAGTTGTCAAAGTGGAAGTTTGTTTATAAAGGGAGAAAAAAGGAATAGAAACCACAAGGGCTGGTATTGACAAGTTTGAAAGTTCTTTTATACTACAAAAGAGGAAATGAAACGCAAGGACCATTTATGTCATTAAGCCAAAGATTCAAACCACAAGACGCGGCTTAAAAGTCCTAACCGCCTCCCAACTGTTTTTCCCGCCCAAACTTACAACAAACCCATCTTCACCAAATTCACTTCCCCCGCTCCTCTACAGCTTTCTACCTCGTATTAAAGCCACTTCCACGTCAATTCATACACGTGGCATTCCTTGATTGGTCCTAACACCTCATCAAAGCAATCCAACGGCTACAAAGAAGTTTAAAATGATCAAGGGCTCACATTCAAGAGAAGATTCGAGAAATTGTCACTTCTCTTCTTCAATCCTCTATAAATAGAAGCGTAGACGTTCATTTTAGGAGTGAGTTAGTAGTTTTGATTTTCAGTTTGTAATTTCTCTTATTTTTAAGCATTTTCTTTTGAGTTTTTCAAATTCAGCTTTAAGCACTTGTACTTTTCATCTTTCAGCTTGTATTTTACCATTTTAAGTAATAAAATTCAGTTCCTAAGTTTCAATTGTTTTTCCTTTCAAATTTAAGCTGTTTTTACCTAATAAGCTCTAATAAGCTCATTTGAGTTTAAACTTGTTAATAAGCTCAAATTCAGTCAAAACTTTGTTTTAAGTAATTCATTTACTCATTTTATCCAATTTACATCAAAGCATGATCACTTGAGGTCATTGGATTCATTTTGGAGGTTCAAGAGAGTAATAAGCTAAAAAGCTTATTGAGCTCTAAGCTCAAGGTATAGAGGCAAGGAGCCATATAGGTCTTGATATGAGGTCACTCACTCAGAAAGAGTGACCTATAGCTTCTGAGACTACAAAGACAAGGTTTAAATTCTCATTTTCAATTTAGTGTAAATTTAGCTTAATTAGATTTGCTTAATGTTTTTCATGAGTTTTCATGATCATGCTTATTCTGTCTATAACTCTTAACTCTAGCTTATATCTCATTTTCTAGCTTATCTAGTATAACTTAGTCTCTATACTAGCTTATTACTTCAATTAGTATAACTGTTTTTCTTTTAAGTGCATAATAAGCTAGGAGAGTAACTAGCTTATTCTTTTTAATAAGCTGTAGGTTTAATTGCTAAACTAGTTTAATTAGGTTAGTTTTAGGTTGAGTAGCTATAAGGTTTTAGTGATTAAGCTTTTAAAGTAGATTTTAAGAGTGCTTAATTTTGGACAGTTCAGGATAAACTAGTGTTTGGGATAAGACATATTTGACTATTAAAGTCAACTTAACCTTGTCAAAACATTTGCTATTGTTTAGGAATTTTCATTAGAAGAACAAGTTTTAAACAAAAGTTTGAAAGTATAGTTTGTAGATTGTCAAGATTTGAGGTTCAAAATACTTTACTTAGCACCAGGGCACTTTAAGTTTTTTTAAGTGTTGTAGATTTAAGGTGTTTTATTCATTTTTGTTGATCACACTTGGTTAATGCAGAGTTAAATACATATAGTGAGTAGGTTTAAAGAGTTTTTATCTCAAAACTTGGCCTGCACTTAAGCAATTGCCAAGTACATCAGCAATCAACAGTTCTACTCAGTAAGAACTGTTGTTGCTGTTGATTTTTAAGCTGTCTTATTTAACTCTTGTAATTAGGAGTTAGACTCTAGAATTAATCATATTGCTAGTATTCCATTAGATTAATATAGATAAGCTCTTAAATTTCATTTTTAAGCTCTTAGAATAGCTTAAGTTCTACTGCCAAAGTAGTTTAGCAGCAACTTTTCATTCTAGCTTAATTCTCTTAGATATCTCTTTACTAGTTGTTCATATCAAAATCTTTATATCCAGGTTTATTCATCATCTATAGGATAGCTTATTTGAGAAATTTCAGTTTCTATAATCTAGAAATAAGCTTTTTAGCTTATTAGAAAAAGCTTATTTGCAGTGATAAGTCTGAATTTTCATTGTTTGATAGCAAATTTCTTGTTAATTTAGTTCATTTGTAGCTTAACTTTTGTTAGATATCTCTAGTATACATCTTAAGCTGCATTTATCTTCTTTTGTTTTTCATTTTCATCAAGAAATAAGCTAGTAATAAGCCAAAGTCTGAAAAGTTAAGAAAAGCCCTTGTTTCTGTAACAGTTTCAAAAAGCTTATTTTCTAGCTTATTCTTTTGTTAAAAGTAGAAAGTGCCTTTGTTAAAGTTGTTTAGTATAAGCTCCTTAACAACTTTCATGTTTTAAGTTTTTGCTTATTTTCACTTTTTAATAAGCCAAAAATAAGCCAAGTCGTAGGGTCTGTTTTGTAAATTTTCCATAGTTTAGGGTTACCCGTTTACACTGTAGTGTAAAATATAGAAAGTTTGCCCGCCTACCCTTTTCTTTCTTTAGTTACATTTCCTACCCTGTCTTTCTAGGAATAATAAAATAGTTTTAATATTTTTGTAATTAGTTTAAATAAAATTAGGGTTTAGTTTTAATTGATAAAATTAGGTTTCAATTAGGGTATAAAAATTAGGGCTTTTTGTTCCATTAAATTTCTGCACCTTTCTAGTTTATAAAAACCATTTTTCCTTATTTTTCCAGTTTAATTTGTATTTTCTAGGAATTAAAGTAGAATTTAAGTAATTTCTTTTTCTTTAATAATTCATAGAAAATAGAAAAATAGTTGAAAATTTTTAATTCTTTTTGTGAAAATTTTCTTTTTAAATCTAGTATTTTTGAAAAATAAAAGTAAAATTTTAGTGTTAATTTTTAGAAAAAGTTTATTTTTGTTAATTCATTTTTCTTTAAAAATTCATAAAAAATTCAAAAATAGTTTAAAAATTCTAATTCTTTTTCCTAAAATTTTCTTTTTAAATTTGTGATTTTTAGGTATAAAATTTGTTAAAAGTAGTGCTTTAGATTTTAAATTTCAGTTTTAGCTCACGTTTTTAATTTTCGTGTATTAAAATTTCGTGCTAGTTAATTGTTTTTAGTTTGTGCTATTAAATTTGTAGTGTAATTCAAAATTCAAAAATCCTTTATCAATTCTTGACTCGAATCCGAATTATTCACGAATCTCAATTCACGACTTCGTTGGGATACGACCCGAGAAGAAATACTTCCCGGTTAAAAATATACATATTGTGTTTTCTTTAGTGAGATTTTAAATTAACTTAACGTATCTTGGTATCACACCCAAAAATTTAGGACAACGCATCGAAAGGTAACATGGGGTGCGTACTTCAGGGCACAAACACAAGTCACGAAAACTACCCTCAAAAGAGACGTTTAAATTTAAATATCACATTCGTTAATATTAAAAATCCAGATTTTTCATTAGGTCCCATTAGTAACGTATTAGAAACATTTTTAAAACGTTTGTCAAATAGTACTCAAGTTATTAAGCCTTCAAAAATAATATCCAGCGAGCTCGAAATGCTCCCAATCACCACTAGCAAAATAAGTAACCTGAAAATACATGCTAAAACGTCAACAATAATGTTTGGTGAATTCATAGGTTTAAGAAAAAAGCAGTTATTTGAAATAATTTAAGAAATATTTCAGAAGAAAAAATAGCGTTACAACATTTAAGAAGTGTTATTTTCCGAAATCCATCCAAAATCCAATAGTGATTCATCGAAATCAAGAATAATTTTAAAAGTGGACCACAAATCGAAAGTAAAGGTTGAACTAAGTACATATTCCGAAGTCCAAAACAAGTAATTGTAGACAAGTAGACACACATTCAATTCATCAAGTCTAAGTAATTTTATTATTTCCTAACTCATACACCGAAGCCTTACTAGATTTGTGCCCCAATCAGAAATAGGATGCTTGCCAACACCCTAACATCTCCACATATGTTAAATGCAACCCGATCAAACTATTGACCAAGGAAGGTTGTGGGGTAGTTATCCCCTAAGATCAATACCAAACCACCATCGCTCACTATAATAGCAATTTAACGGTTCATGAAAAGTAGGGACTTAAAGTGGGCAATCATAGGTGGACTACTTAGCAAAAGATTCAGCAGTAATCTGTATAGCATACACTTTGAAAAACACTTTGTGTCCGTATAAAACAATCCATATCCTAAAATTCACGTTTTCAAATATAGGTATTCAAGATCTAAATCATGTAGTAAACAAATCAAGCTTTAGTAAAAATCAACCATGTAATGCTTACGAATATTAAAATCAATATTTATGTAGGTAAAAGAGAAACTTAATTCTCACCACCGAAAACAGTTTAAAAGAAAACCATTAAAAGAGAAAAGGTGGGCTAGAACTCACAAAGTATCTGAAAGTAATAGTACTGTATAAAATATTACAAATTTTGTAAAACGAGCATAGTATCATCCCCACGGCGGGTTATAATACATGAAAAGATTGAAATGCGAGACTATAACTCACCTCAGCAAACGGTGAATCGAATCAACGAGGAGAATAAAGTAACCGAACGACTCTAACCGCGACCTAAAATAAGAACGCCTTTAGAACAAGAAGTAAATTCACGAAACGTTTGTATATAACAGTTTCTAATAAGAAATAGACAACCCATATTGTTTGTGCATTACTTTATTTAACAAAAACGTGTCTTTACGAACTCATTAATTTATATAAACCGTTACGCCATCTTAACGAAAAGTTGCCATTTTTTTCAGAGAGGGAGAGAATTTTACTATTTATAAAAAGTATTTCTGTTTTCAGATCCCGACACTCCTGAACATTAACGTTGCCTAATAAAATTTAATAGTTGTAAAATCCCATATCCCACGCCTAGACGCTCGAGGGTATTTTAAACGTCTAAGATTTCCCTTTCTTTTTTTTCTAAAGTGACTTCACAGTTTATTACAAATTTAACTTCTATTTTAGAAACATCAACGCCTTTCCAAAAATAAGTCCATGACAATTCTAATCCTTCTATTACTACATAAGTGGTCGCTCAATTTTCGCAAGGTTTTTAAACAACGCTCAACAACCCTGAAAGTACCGACAACCGTTTTAGAAATCCCGAAACAGCCAGCACTTTTTAGGTATTTCACAAAAATCAATTTTTCATTGTGTAAAAATATCTCTCCATTTTTGACTTTTAAGCTAAACTGTTTTTCGCGACCCTTATAGTAAGAATCTCATTCCGTGACCAACTTTCGTGTTTTATACTTGAGCCGATTCGGAGCCGAAGGGCTCCGAATCGCCCGATTTAGCTGCTGATCTGGTATTTCTATTTTGCCGAAAATGTTTTCGAGTTTCATTGGGTCAAAACTAGACATTTTAAGTCGATTTTAACGTTCTATATATCGAAACGACCGGGGAATCATATACTACCATATTCTTAGCCTTTTAACACCTTAAGACATTTTTTATCATCCCGGACCCATATATTTCTTTTTTTCTATTGTACATTTTCCGGACAGATTGCATATTAATCAAATTCACTTTCAAAACCAATACAAACTCACCATGTGCCTAATATAATCCTTAAATCCTCATCCAATATAATCCCCAGCATCAAACCACACATACAACTATTCAAGATCTCACATCCTATCCATTGTTGCAACACGCACAATCAACTCATCCTGCCTAAATCACAATATGTATATAAAGAAATATAAAACTGTCATTAACTTTGACACTTAATTCTTTCTTTTTGAAAAACAACACCAAACACATGGATTTTTAACCAAAAGTAAAGAAAATCCAAGGAAATCAAAAAAGAGTTTAGAATAAGCTTATACAAAATGTGATGAATAAGCTAGAAATCCAATAAATCTTGAAAAGGGAGGGGAGGGAAAAAAACCGCGATGGGGGCGAGTGGTGTAGATGGCCGGGTAGATCGGGTGACGAGGAAGCTTTTTGAAGCTCACCGGAAAACTCGCCGGAAACTTTTCCGGCGGCGGCGCCATGGTGGCCGACGGCGGCCAGGGTGGGCCGCGTGGGCAGCCGGAAAAGGGAGGGAGAAGTGAAAGTGGTGTGTGTGTGTGTTTTTAGATGTATGAAATGCAAAAAGATATATAATTTTTTTTATTATATTTAAGAAAGTTATAAGAAATGTAGACAAGTTATACAAATATTGAGGTAAAATTGTTTTTAAACTTTTTTTCATATACTTATTGATCAAAGTGTTTTCGAGACTCATTTTGAGTGACTTAACGGATAAATCAACGCACGAAACTTGCGCCATTGTTCGCTTGATAATGTTTCATAATTATTTTCATACATTTAATAAAATAACTGTTATTCATATTGTGAACCAGGTTTCCGCCTCGTCCCGAAAATAAAATGGCTTTTAAAGCTCGAGTATTTCGCGTATCAACAACGCTTTTTATTAAAGTTGTTAAGTATTTATTAAATTTTTTTATTTAAATAAAACGTGATAATAAATATAATTTAATTATTTTTGTGATTTTTTTTTGTAAAATCTTGCAGGGCAATTTCAGTCACCTCTGACCTGTTCTGGTCTCGGAACCAAACTAAAAAGTTGTCAGGAATGTCGTTTATAATAAAATTGCTTTAGAGTTCCGGATAATGAAAAACGTGATCTAGTGGGTTGTTTGATAATCGCTTAAAAAAAATTTTTATAAAACTACAAACATGTAATAATAAAATGTAATTTATTATTTAAATGTAGTTTCCGAAAATTGACAGTTGTTACATCTTGGGTAGTGAAGAGATTTTAGCACTATAGAGATATATACTATAACCTAACACCCGAAATCAATTTTGG
Source organism: Tanacetum coccineum (assembly GCA_026074375.1). Lineage (NCBI taxonomy): Eukaryota > Viridiplantae > Streptophyta > Magnoliopsida > Asterales > Asteraceae > Tanacetum > Tanacetum coccineum. The sequence continues at coordinate 39,909 of BQNB010001575.1, read as the reverse complement.
CTGCCGCTTGTCACTGAGGGAAGACGTGAACATTTATTGAAGAATATTCTTGAAGTAGAGTTTTTGAAGCCCTTTCTTTTTGGAAGTTTATTTTGTATTTATGTATAAAAAAAAATAAAAAAAGTTCAATTTAATTCGATTCCTATCGAATTAATATTAAAAAATAAATAAAAAAAATTTGATACTAGCTAGCCATCTTTAACCTAATTTATTATTCCAATAAACAACAAAACAATCGAAGTTACTTGCAAGTACGACGACCTTTAAGTAACAAATCTATAAGGTTAGTATAAGGAAAAGTAATCGCTACTTTCTAAGTCGTCGTAGCGGCTCGCTAAGGCTTTTCCGCCTCACTTGTTGCGTACTTAGAGACTTATCGAGAAGTCATGTAATAAACGATACCAAAAATATTTTTTGTTTTCATTCTAATAAAATACTAAAAATTGAAATTTCCCCAAAAATATCTTTTTAAAAAATATCTCAAATTCTTCTCCTTATTTTCACTAGTGCATGCCACGCGTTCTTCCTTGGAATACACATTATACTAGAAGACGTAATTCGACGTTCTCAGACACCACAAGAGGCAATCCCACTCATTCCGAACCGAAAACCCGAGATTTCCAAGCCGAATGATCGACCGATAGGCCAGCAACATCAGCTTTCCACCGGGGGGTTTGAAAGTGCTATAAATAGTTTGTACCCTTACAATGCACAAATTTAGAACGAAAATCCTCCTCATTATCTTGTTCAAAATCGAATTTTTTCGAGGAGGTAATTAATGAGAGCCTCATGCTCATATTCGTTCCATTTTGAAGAGCATAAGAATATTAAACCAAAGTTACCCGGATTACCTAACACCACCAACAAACTTCTTCTATTTTCCATTTTCTCTTGATGGGGTTCCAAAACTTGGCTAATAAAGAACACCCCGAGTTTCTATTTCTTACATGGATGCCTTAGATTCTCTAAGTTTCATCAACTTTTTTTCCACCATCAAAGACCACCAATCTTCGGAATAATTACGAATTTTCGGACAAATTGCTCAAGAATCCCTTTTTCTGAAGCTTGGTAGCGTTTCAAGACTCTAAAAAGCGTTGTCCTCATCACGTGTTTTCACTCATGCACCAATTAGACACATTCTATAATTCTTTGAGCTATAATGATCAAGATTCTCTTAATTCCGCTGCCGGGGAAATTTTCTCTAACAAAAGTCCAACCGTAAGGACTACAAATCATAGAGATAAGGGCCAAAGTAGATGTTTCACGAACGCCGTGATGCGAGTGAGTACTAATTGCACCTCCATCTTCTTCCTCATCTAATTCATCATCTTACTTTTGAGTATCAACAAATGGCAGCGGCATTTAGAGGATAAGAATGTCTTTGACTTTTAGGAATGAAAAAGAAAGAAATAAAATATGATGAAATCTCCTTGTGCATCCTCCCGCTCACCGATTAAAGCGGTGGAGGAAAAGGTGTAACTACTTGTGGTAAGTAATCATAGTTTTAAATGTGTGCCCAATGACTAGAGGAGTTAGAGTACCACCATCATACCCGTTTATCAAATAATTTTCCAACAATTTCAACAAACCGCTTCGGTTGGTAATTTTGTTCAAAATGGAAATTTCGGGTACCGTGCTCCCAACTTAGCAAACCAAATAAGACCACCAGGCTTTTCTCAACCCAATCCACAAGCTTCTAGACCTAATCAAGGATACAATGGGAACCAAGGGTATAATGGGAAAGGAAATGTGAACAAACAATCAAGTTAAACCATAGAGCTAACTCGTGCATATCGACAACAACTTCAAGCTTATCAAGTCCCGATAACACAAGTTTACCGGTTACTTACTCAAGGTTTAGGCTTACACAAAAGCAAAAGAATGTTACCTTGATAATATGCAAAAGAAATTGAATGATTTCAAAAAGGAGCATCAAGATTTCAAAATGAAGCGAAAAAGAAATTTTCAAAATATGATGCTTCTTAACAATGTTTCAAAAGCAAAAAAATGTTAATATAATAAAACTTCGGTTCGGAACATACTAGTAATACTATTTCCTAATCCGAGGAATGAATGCAAAGGGATTCCCACCCGAAGTTGGTGTTTTCTTGATGGACCTTTACCTCCTATGCCTCCTCCTTATGTCAATCCAGACAATGAGAAGGCTAAGGAAACCGAGGTGACAAAGGACCAAGTGCAACCCACAAGAGTCCAACCTCCGGTAGTTCAAATCAAGGAAAAGGTCCAAATCAAGGAAAAAGAACCCATTGTTGAGCCTAGAGTTGTTAATGAACCTGTCAAGACTAAACATAGTTGCCATAACCCTTCAAGATTTGAAAAGGACAAGATCGTGAAAGAGATGATATCCTTGCTTTCAAAGATCAGAGAAAATCTTTTTTTTTTATTTTTCGAGATCTTCACGTATGAACTTTAGCTTTGCGGATGCTATCTTGTCCACATGCCCAATTTGGCTTTATGATCTAAGTTATTAAATAACAAGCAAATGATTGAGATTACTAAGACACCAATGAATGCTAATTGCACTCACCCGTCGCGGTCATTCTCAAAAAGCTTCCCGAAAAGCTTGGTGACCCGGGACGATTTCTCATTCCTTGTGATTTTGGGGAGTTTGATAATCACTTAGCACTAGCGGATCTAGGTGCAAGTATCAATCTCATGCCCTTGTCTATTTGGAAGAAACTTGGACTTCCTGACCTTACAAGTACTAGAATGGTTTTAGAATTAGCCGACCGAACAATTTCTAAACCCCTTGGGATAGCCGAAAATGTGTTCGTTAAGGTCGGAAAATTCTATTTCCCAGCCGATTTTGTGATATTGGACTTTGTTGCAGACCCCCGTGTTCCTTTGATTCTAGGAAGGCCATTTTTGAGCACAGCTCATGCCTTGATTGATGTTTATGCGGGGGAGATCATTTTAAGACATGATGATCAATCCTTGGTCCTTAAGTGTGGTGATACTCCCACAATCTCTTATGATAATTTTGAATCTGTGAAACGAATTGACCTTATTGATGCAACTTGTGCGGAGTATGCTCCAAAAGTCTTGGACTTTACCGAGAGTGGTGATTCCACTTCTATCATTTTGGATCCTCCACCTTTCACTCCTTTTGAAGGAAGTGAGATGATTATTGAGGAAGAAATAGAAGAGTTTTTAAAACATGATGAATCTTTAAACATGGATTTAAATGATGATTTTAATGATGAAGAGGGTGATGTAACCTATTTGGAAAATTTGCTTGAAGATTTAAATGATGATCCTTTTTCACAACTTATTCCTTCTAAGTTCAAAAAGGCAATCAAAAATGTTGAATCGGTCAAAACATCAATAGAGGAACCACCCGACCTTGAACTCAAAGATTTGCCTTCTCATCTTGAATACGCTTTTCTTGAAAAAGATAATAAACTACCCGTCATCATTTCAAAAGATTTAAAAGAGGATGAGAAGGTAAAACTTATTGAGGTTCTTAAGGCTCACAAAAGTGCTCTAGCTTGGAAAATCTCCGACATTAAGGGAATTGATCCAAAATTTTGTACACACAAAATCTTAATGGAGGATGATTACAAACCAGTGGTTCAAATGCAAAGAAGGGTCAACCCTAAAATACATGAGGTGATTAAGAAAGAGGTCATCAAGCTTCTTGATGCCGGCTTGATTTACCCCATATCGGATAGCCCATGGGTTAGCCCGGTTCATTGCGTTCCAAAAAAGGGAGGAATGACCGTGGTACAGAATGATGACAATGAACTTATTCCAACCCGACTTGTGACCGGTTGGAGAGTTTGCATTGATTATAGGAAATTGAATGATGCCACTAGGAAAGACCATTTTCCCTTACCTTTTATGGACCAAATGCTTGAAAGGTTAGCGGGGAATGAGTTCTATTGTTTCTTAGACGGATTTTCCGGGTACTTTCAAATTCCGATTGACCCCCAAGACCAAGAAAAGACCACCTTTACTTGCCCTTATGGAACCTTTGCCTACAAAAGAATGCCTTTTGGCCTTTGTAATGCACCAGGGACCTTTCAAAGGTGCATGACGGCCATATTCCATGACATGATAGAGAGAACCATGGAGGTTTTTATGGATGACTTTTCGGTATTTGGGGATAATTTTTCAAAGTGCCTGGATAATCTTGATAAAATGCTTAATCGTTGTGAAGAAACAAATCTTGTGCTTAATTGGGAAAAATGCCATTTCATGGTAAAAGAGGGAATAGTTTTGGGGCATAAAATTTCTAAAAGTGGTTTAGAAGTTGATAGGGCAAAAGTAGAAGTGATAGCTAAATTACCTTACCCGACCACGGTAAAAGGAGTTCGAAGTTTTTTAGGTCATGCGGGTTTTTATCGAAGGTTCATTCAAGATTTCTCAAAAATTGCAAGACCCATGACTCATCTTTTGGAAAAAGAAACTCCTTTTGTCTTTTCGGATGAGTGTAAACAAGCTTTTAATGATCTTAGAAAAAAGTTGATTGAATCACCAATACTTGTTGTGCCTAATTGGGATTATGATTTTGAGATCATGTGTGATGCCCAGACTTGCTCTTGGAGCAGATTCTAGTCAAAGAAAGGAGATAAACATTTTCATCTTTCCTATTCATTATGCGAGTAAAACTATGACAGGGGCTCAACTTCATTACACAACAACTAAAAAGGAAATGCTAGCTGTAGTATATGCCTTGGAGAAGTTTCTACCCTATCTAGTCTTATCGAGGACCATAGTGTTTACGGATCATCGGCTATTAAGTACCTAATGGCTAGCATGATGCTAAGTTCACGGTTACATAGGTGGATTCTCTTACTCCAGATTCAATCTTGAAATAAGGGACAAAAAAGGAAGCTAGAGAATAGCCGCCAATCACCTTTCTAGACTAAAAACACCTCACAAGAATGAACTTGAAAGCAGACCGATAACTGAGTCTTTTTCTTTAGAGTCACTAGGGAGATGTGAAGAGTCAACGAGATAAATGTGAATGATAAAGTTCTTAAAGAGAATGAAAATGTTTGTTGAAAATGTTGAGCTGTAATAATGTGAAGTGTGCTATAGTGCTAAAACCATGCCATGTTCGCCGACATAGCGAACTACCAATGCTGGTAATTTTTGTTAAAAAGATGAGTTCACAACAAAAATGAGAAAAATTTTCAAAGATGGCTAAACAACTACTAATGGATGAACCCATACCTTGTTTAAGAATTTGTGCCGGACCAAGTTCATTTGACGATGTGTTTTGGCAAAGAGGCTAATGAAGATTCTCATGGCTTTGTCACAATGGACCTACGATGCCATCATAGTCCAATAACACCGCTCAGAAAATCTTTGACTCTGGATTCATTTGGCCACCATCTATAAAGATGCATCAACTTGGTAAAACATTGCTATGCTTGTCAAAGAGCAAGGCAAAATCCTCAAAGAGATGAGATGCCTACAAAACGCAATACAAAAGTTTTGTGAGATCTTTGATTTGGGGGATTTGATTTCATGGACCATTTCCATCTAGTAAGGTAACAAGTAAATTAGTTGCTGTGGATTATTTGTCCAAGTGGGTGGAAGCTAAGGCTTTACCTACTAATGATGCTCGTGTTGTTTGTAAGTTTTTAAAGAGTCTTTTTGCTAGATTTGGAACCCCTCGAGCTATAATAAGTGACAGAGGCACGCATTTTTGTAATGACCAATTTTCAAAAGTCATGGCAAAGTATGGTGTGACCCATCGTCTTTCGACTCCTTACCACCCTCAAACGAGTGGTCAAGTTGAGGTTTCAAATAGGGGAATTAAAAGGATTTTAGAAAGAACCATAGGTGAGAATAGAGCTTCTTGGAGTGATAAGCTTGACGATGCTCTATGGGCTTTCCGAACCGCCTACAAAACACCTATTGGATGTACTCCTTATAGGTTGGTTTACGGAAAAGCTTGCCATCTCCCTATTGAGTTGGAACATAAAGCTTTTTGGGCCCTTAAGCAAACTAATCTAGATCTTAATCTTGCGGGTAAAACTAGAAGGTCACAAATCAATGAGCTTAATGAATTAAGAGATGAAGCTTATGAGAATTCTTTGCTTTATAAGGAGAAAACGAAAAGGTTACATGATTCAAAGATTAAAAACCGAGTTTTTAATGTTGGGGATCAAGTACTTCTTTTTAATTCAAGGCTAAAGATTTTCTCGGGGAAGCTTAAATCTCGATGGTCAGGACCATATACGGTTGCCAATGTTTTCCCATATGGAACAATTGAACTTTTTCAAAAAGATGGTCAAACTTTTAAAGTCAATGGTCATAGGGTGAAACATTATTTTGGGGAAGAGGTTCATAAAGAAATTATCCCAGATGTCAAGACCGACCCACCATGAAAAACTAGTTTGGGGAAAGAGTCAAGCGAAGGGGACTCTATAATAAACAAGCGCTTCGTGGGAGGCACCCCATGCTTATCCTTTTATTTTTCTTTTCTTTCTATTTTCTTTGCTTCCCCAAGGACAAATTAATTCGGGGGCGAGTATAGCTTGTACTCGGTTAACAAAAACTAAGCCGTTTTAGAGATGTCTTTTGAGCTAACAATGTCAAAGAAGAGAGGAAGCTTGTTCTTTGTCATTTCTTGTTGGTTGTTTGTGATTTTTGTCTAGGTTTTCCGGATTTTGGATGCTTCATGGTTCAATATTGTGGAAGGACAAAGCAATTCCCACAATTTCCATCGATGGTCTCCAATCTTCTCTTCATAAATGGGAAAACTCTAATCTCTTATCCTTGTTCTTTATCGAACTAACATCTATTCTTTTGGCAAGACCATTGAATTTTTGTTAAAGATTCCTTTTGACCCTTATTTTTAAACTTTGAGGACAAAGTTTCATTTTAGTTTGGGGAAGGATATCTTCGATATTGACTTGCACTTCACGCAACCTTGTTTGAATCTTTTTGAATTTCCTTTTTGAGAAAAAGTGAGAAATTTTAAATTTTTGCTTACAAGAAAAGCTCAAAAGAAGCTTAGTTTGAAAAAAAAAACCATTTTGGGTAGTCCGTTGGTGAGAAATAGGGTTGTTAATTTTGACTTGACCGGAGTGAAAATGCCCTAGCTATTCTCTTAAACCTACCTTTTTGTTAGTGGCAAGCTTTTCACAATCCTATTGCTTTGGATTTTAAATTGTGAAGAAAGAAATGAGTAGGTTAAATATAAGGTATTTGCTTATGCAGGTTTTATTTGGAAAAACTTAAGCTTTATATGAATAATTTGTGTCTTTTTCTTACTTCCATAAGCTCTTAAACACTTAATCATAAGTGCTCTTTTTAAATTTAGCTAAGTAAAACCATGTTTTTAGAAAAGTCTTACATTTTTTGAAAAAAAGTAATTTTCATTTCTAATATGTAAGTAAGATTTTTGGTTTCAAATTTATAAGTTGATTTTCTATAGTGAAATTTTTCCATTCATCAAAAAGATAATTTTAAAAGGAATGCCAATAGAAGTCAATTTCTAATGCAAAAGCAATTATTTTTGTGCCAATGAAGCATTCGCAAAATAGATTAATAAAAGCTATTATATGTTTTTAATCGTTGGCGTCTCCATGTTGAGAGGGAAAGACTTGGATGGTTGGTCGCCGCAATAAGGATTAAACTATGTACGTGGATTCAAGGTTCAGTAGGCATTCATTCACTAGGAGCTCGGCTAGTGATGATTGCAAACTAAGGGGATTTTGGATTCCTAAGCTTTGTAGGAAAAGGTGTTTTGTCGCGATACCACAAGTTAGCTGCGAAGTGGGGGTTCGAAACTAAGAAACACCAGGTTGTTGTTGCGATATCCTATTTGGGGAGAAAGGCCTAAGTAGGGGTTCGTCGAACTAAGAACAACATTTCCTATTGCAAAAGAAAATAATTTTATAGTATATGGAAATAAAAGAATGGTTAAAAATTTATTTTTCAAATCAATATTATAAGGTTTTGTTTCCGAATAATCTCTTTTAGCTTTGAGTCGAGGTTTATCTATGTTATTAACAGTTGATGCTCACAAGGCTTATTTGTTAAAGCTTAGATGAATTTAAATTAAAGATAAATTGATCTGTATGGTTGAGTTTAAAAGAGTGCACACATCTTAATCATTAATTTATTCCTGGGAGTTGAAAAGTTAGTTCACCAAGTTTATAAGTATAAGAGTTAATCATTGGGGGGGGGGGACTTATATTGACAATGATCTTGTTTATTAGCTTTGTTTAGTCTAGTGAAAAGTCAAGGATGACGAATTTTCCTCTTTTGTGCTCTATTAATCGGGAGTAGCCTATTTCAATGAGCCTAAAAGTTGCAAAGTTGCAATGATTGCCATTAATGTGTTTCCATGAGATTAAATGTTGAGAAAAGCTTGAGTTATTTAAAAAGGTGATTCAATAAAAGGTTTTAACAAGGGCATTTTGGAAACTTGTTAGTTTACAAAGTGTACACTTGATAACATTGCGTGAGGACACGGCAATCCTTTAGTTTGGGGAATTTTGATAAATGCTAAATTGTATATGTAAATTACCCGGGATTTTGCCAAATAAAAGCCAAGAAAATGCCAAAAGAATAGAAAAAGTGTGCTTTTGTGTCTAATTGTGCAGGAAAGGATTAAAAGGACAAAAAGAAGAAAAAACAGTCAAAAAACCGACAAGGAACGAAAGAGACAAGAAAAAGAGTGAAGAAACAGCCAAAGATCAAAGCCGGATCAGCCCGACACAGCAAGAAAGGAATTCAAAGCCCAAAATGAAGTCAAAGGACCAAGAATGACAAGTTTTCAAAGTTCAAAGACCTATTTTGAAGTTTTGAAGATCAAGGACTTAATTTGCCAAAAGTTGAAAGTTGATTAATAAAGAGAGAAAAGAGCAAGCCAAACACAAGGACTGAAACTGTCATTTTCAAACTGTTTTTATAACTACAATTGGGCGGGTGAAAGACAAGGACTAGTTATGCCATCTCTCCAAAGTTTTAAACAGAAAAGACGCGTGTTTTGAACCGTTTCCCTAAACTAACTCAACTGCATTTCCCGCCAAAAAATCAAACAACCCAATCACCAAAATCACACCCCCCGCTCTTCTATAACACTCGAACTCATTCATAAATCACTTCCCAATCATTTTCGACCACGTGTCAATCCCTAATTGGATGGCTCTTCCCCATAACAAATCCAACGGCTAAGGTTGATGAAATTGAAGGGTCGAGATTGGTTTTTGGTTTTCCTCTCACCAAACTAACACAACAAAGGAGCTTCTCAGTTATAAAAGAAGAAGAAGACAGAAGTTTAGTAGTTTTTTTTTTTTTTAACTTTCACTTTGTATTTCCTTCAAATTTAAGCAATTTTTCTTTCAAGTTTTTTTTAAGTAAGCTTTAAGCTCTTGTATTCTCTTCTTTTAAGCTTGTACTTCTTCAATTCAGTAATAACATTCAGTTTACACGTGTCATAATCCTTTGTTTTCAATTTGAAGTCATTTTCACTCAATAAGCTCTTAATAAGCTCATTTGAGCTTATTTCTTTTCATAAGCTCAAATTTAGTTAAAAGTCTGTTTTTAGATATTCATTTACTCATTTTTATCAATTTGAATCAAAAGTATGATCACTTAAAGTGATTTGTGTTCATTTTGGAAGCTAAAAGAAGAAATAAGCTAATCTAGCTTATTGAGCTTAAAGCTCGGGTTTAGAGGCAAGGTGCCATTTAGGAACACTTAAGCTTCTTCACTTGGATAGCTTAAGTGTGAAGACTCTTCAAATCTCAGGTTTCCTTTTCTAAATTTCATTTTAGCAAATATATAGCTTATATCAAATTGCTTATTTCTTTTGAATTTTCATGTTTAATCCTGTTTCACTTTTCTTTATTAGCTTGTAGATGTATTAGCTTTGTTCTGTTCTAGTTATAATCATTTCTAGTTCTCATTCCTTAAATTCTGTCATAAGTAGTGTAATAAGCCTAAGAGAGAAACTAGCTTATTGCTTCTAATAAGCTGTAGGTTTTAATGATTCAATAGCTTAAGTAGGTTAAAATTAGAGTGAGTAGATAAAAAGAATAAGCTGTTTTAGTTGTTAAATAGATTTTAAGCTCAATCTAGCTTTGACAGTTTTTCTTAAGGAGTGTTTGGATTTAGCTATATTTGACTCAAAAAGTCAAATATAGTTTGTCAAATCTTTTTACATAGTTGAGTTAGGTTTAAATATCAAAATTTAAACAGGTTTTAAGAGTTAAATCTTTGAATTCAAAAACTTAGAGTTTGAAAACCTTTACTTAGCACCAGGGGAGTTTTAACAGGAAAAGTCATTTGAGATTTCAGTGTTTTTAGAATTTTGTTGTTCAAAAATGGATTACATAGGTTAAGAACTACTCATTAAATAGGTTTAAAGAGTTTTCATTTCAAAACTTGGCCTGCATTCTATCTTGGTCAAGTATATCAGCAATACATATCAGCAGGATCAAGTTTTGGTTTATTCCCTTTTTAAATTTTCATTTCCATTAGAAATATTGGAAAACCTTTTACATAGGTAGATTCAAGGTAGCTAGAGTAGCTTATTTCCAAAGTTTCAGCATCTAAAGTTCAGTAATAAGCTCTTTAGCTTATTAGAAAAAAGCTCAAAAACAGTTTCATAAAAACTTTGCACTTTTTCATCTTAATTTTCTTGTTAAATTTGTTAATACTAGGGTAATTTTAGTTTAAATTCCTTTAATACACATCTTAAGCTAGAAGTAGTTTCTTTTAGTTTCAATTTTCATCAAGAAATAAGCAAAATATAAGCCAAAATCCAAAAAGCTTGTCAAACTACTACTTTCTGTAACCAGTTTCTTATTGCTTATTTTTCAGCTTATTTAGTTGATAAAAGTAGAAAGTGTCTTTATTAAAGTTGTTTAGAATAAGCTCTTTTATAAGTTTGTAGTTTTAAGTTTTTGCTGAATCTCATTTTTCAATAAGCCAAAAATAAGCCATAAGCGTAGGGTCTGTTTTGTATTTCTCTTATAGTTCAAGGTCACCCGTTTCTTCTAAAGTGTAAATTCCTAGAAGTTCCCCCGCCTACCCTTCTCTTTCCTTTCTTTCAGTTTCTACCCTGTCTTTTTAGTAATAATAAAATAGTTTTAAATTTTAGTTTTTAGTTTTATTAAAATTAGGGTTTGGTTTTAATTGCAAAAATTAGGGTTCAATTAGTTGATATAATTGGGGCTTTTTGTTCCATTTAATTTCTGCACCATTTTAGCATTTTAAAACCATTTTTCTATATTTTTCTCATTTGAATTGTATTTTCTAGGAATTAAAATAGATTTTTGATTAATTCATTAATCTTTAGAAATTCATAAAAAATTCAAAAATAGTTAAAAAATTCCAATTCTTTTTCCTAAAATTTTCTTTTTAAATTTGTGATTTTTAGGTATAAAATTTGTTAGTAGAAGTGCTTTAGATTTTAAATTTCATTTTTAGCTCGCATTTTTACTTTCCGTGCATTTAAAATTTCGTGCTATTTCATTGTTTTTAGTTTGTGCTATTATATTTGTAGAATAATCAAAAGTTCGAAAATCCTTTATCATTCTAAACTCGAATCCGAATTATTCTAAAATTCTCAATTCACGATTTCGTTGGGACACGACCCGAGGAAAAGTACTTCCCGGATAAAAATATACAAATTGTGTTTTCTTTAGTGAGATTTTTACCTTATATTTCTCTTGTTTGAGAAGTATTTTGGAAAGAATTCTTACGGGATTAATACTATAAGTGTATATAAATTTGCTTCAACCAAATTTCTTCAAATCCTGATAGAACCTGGGTGGATGAAATACTTTGATTTACGAAACATGTGGGTTATGGGCCTACCATGCTTCTGCTGTGCTACTGTGATCGTAAATAATCGTTATTCATTAACCTTTAAAAGTCAACATCGAATAAGAATGCTATCACAAGTCTTTGTTAAAATTTTCATACCTAGTGGTATTGAAATCATTTGACATTGCATAGATTCTTGTATGTTTCCTTGTTATTACGTTGCAGAATATTACAGAAAATTTTAGAATATGGAGATCATGAAATAAGTGATGTCAAGGAATGATTATGAATTTGTAAGAGAGTTGCTAATCACGTGAGATAGAGATTTTGAAATGAACAGATGATGAAGGTAATGAAGGTAATAATGATAATGCTTAAGGAATTGTTTATACAAACGGATTGAAAGAAACTTGTTTGTACGTATGTTATATACTTAAGCCTACTTATTTATAATTTGTCACTTACAAAAAGAAGCATTCAACTCCTTGTAACTGAGAATTTATGGTAAAAAACTCTGATGACTCTCCCTGCTAACTTATCTTTTAAAAAACGTCTCTTTCGAGTTCGTTTTTTATGATTATGATGTATGTTACTATGAAATAATACCCCAGATTAGCTTCCGCTACTATATATGTCAAAATGGGGGTGTTTATATATAGCTTCTATATGTATAGGCCTTTTGCCCAATCCCCGTGTATGAATGAAACTTATATATATATAAATTTATATTATTATATATATATATATTAGATATTTATATATATATTTATATATATTTATATATATAGTTATATATATATTTTAATTTGCGAAATTGTTTAATGATGGGATAGAGGAATTAACCATATAATATGGTATCACCATATCTCATGATCCTCTTTCCATTAAAACCCCTAAAAAGAAACATTCGACATGCCATCTACCTTTCCTTGTGGATTATTTTTTTGATATTTTTTCTTTTTGCTTCGCTTAGCTTGCGTGCTTTAATTTAATCTGTCATAGTTCAATGACAAGTAAAACCCACAAACCGCTATCAAATCTGCCACCCAAACAACCTTCTGGAACATCAAATGGGTCCAATATTAAAAAAATTTCAAATGGTAAAAATACTATTTGTAGTTGATCTTATATATCCAAGTCACATGCCCTACAAGTTAGTAATATACATTCTATTATGCCATGTGCTAACTCCTATATTCATGTCCACACATCCTAGGGCCATGTTTATTTCGTTAGACAAATATTGTTCCATCAGTCGAATAGCTTCTACCAGCCATCAGCCCATTTGTCAGCTCGCACAACATGGTACTTCTTTATATTCTTTGGGTAATTTTGCATACATTGTGCGAAATGCGTTTCAATCTCGAGTAATATTTTAAGATCCTGCTTGGAATATGGATAAAGGTGTGATGTTGGTCGTTTTTACACGTTTTTATCAAATAAACCCTCAGATATAATATATATAATATATATATAATATATATATATATATATATATATATATATATATATATATATATATATATATATATATATATTTAATAGAAATACATATACAATACGCAAGCTAAGTATCATTCAAATTATTCTTAGGAAAGAATAATAAGTAGTCAACACGGGTATCGTTTTCCTCGGTGAGAGGTGAATGGAAATCTACGTTCAAGTTGTAAATCGGTGCTTGATTGATCAATTCAAGTTTTTGGTTTTGGTTTTAAAACTATTTTTATACTAAAAATTAAACTAATTATTAATCCTACGATTTAAAAACTACAAGTATTATACAAAAATTGATCTAATATTTAATGGACGAAAATGCTTGCTAATGTGTCGTGAATGTTCCTCATATGTGCGGGCTTAGGTTTAACGAATTTAAATCCTTAGAATATGTTTCAAGAAATTAATTGAGTAAAGTAAAATGTTTTTTTTTAATAAATTGTCAAGTAGTAAATTGCATTTAAAAGTAATGACGGTATGTAAATTGGAAAATTCTAATGACTATTAATTTTTTAAACCTTTTTAAAACCGCACTTAAATTCCAAATCACTAATCACTTAGCAAACACACTAGTTATTTACTCACTACTCATAACAAAATCACATTTTAACAATAATAGCATTTATCGACAAAAATAAAATCTACCACTAAGCATGGCAAAAAAATCAAACGCTAATAATATTATTGAATTCGATAAACTAATTCTAAGTATTGAAAAGAGATTAGTGTGTTTACGAACTGAATCGAAGAGCTGCTATAAAGATATACCACCCGATTTATTTAGGTTAAAGCAAATAATGAATTCGTTTATCTTGCTAAATATACCCGTAAGCTCCGCGCTCATGAGTTGTACCTGGTTCCGTAAACATAACAAATAAAACCTGTTAAAGTAACACATTTCTATTTCAAATTCTGTAAATATTTAATCTGACTTAAAACTAGCCCAAGTCCAACAAATTAATTTAGGCCCATTTATGAACAAACCCTAACCAAGGCCCAAATCATTAAACGTGGCCCATTATTCAAAAGTCCAATTTTATTCTAATCTAATGCATTCTACCAGACTTTTACACGAATAAAACACCAAAACCGAATAAGCACTAACAAACCTTAATAAGCAAACAAGATATGCCAAAGAATGTGTTACATGTTAAGTTCTTTTTAATCTGTGATATGCATCCGTGACTTTAAGCTATACTTAAAAATCTTAATAATACGCTAACAACAATTTTGAGATCTAAACCTCATACTACTTAATAGAGTAATATTGATAAATGAAACAAGCTAAAAAGACTGAGTGAAATCAGCAACGATAATAGACCAGAATATAATACATGAAGCGAATTATTCCAACACTAATTTTGCAATTAAGCTTAAAACGAGATTAACACTAACGATAACTCAATAAGCATCACTAAAACACGAAATAAGCACTAAACTGAATTAATAAGCAACTAAAGGCAGCTACAAGGATTTCGAGTAAGCATATAGCATATTAACGAACCAATATGACGAAACAAATAAGCATACAAAGTGTCGATTCCTACACATTATTAGCCCACTCTACACCGAATAAGCTATTTAGATGATTATCTTATCAAGAAATAAGAGCTCCTAATAACACTAAGATGAAATAAGCACATCAGTAAGCCAGATCCGAGCTTATTAGAACTTATTAAATCAAAAAGTGCTCAAAAACAATTAATAATAGCTCGAATCAACTTGGAAAGCTTTTAGGAGCCATTATCTAAGTTATTAAGGACCTTTAGGAATAATAATTTGCGAAAATAAGCACAAAAATCAGCTTAATGAATAAGCTAACATGAAATGTAAATTTAACGAGAGATTTAGCAAATAAAAGCAAAATGAGATCTTCAACGAATTTTAAACTAACATTGTATTAAGCTTGCGAAATAAGAAAGGTACAATAAGTAGTAAATTTGAAATAAGCTTTTACAAAACTAAAAAAATAAGCTAAATTTAAAAACTAAAACTTATTAAAACTAAATTCCTCTCCTTCCAAGTGTGAGGGAGCGAGCTGCATTATATAGGGTGAAGAGGGGGGGATTTTGTAACTTTGACCCCAAATCATATCATATTATACGCAGCCAAATCAATTGGGCAATAATGAGGTGTCACACGGATAGCCAAGTTATTCAAGAAGATCCAGCCGTTAATATGGTGATGCGTGTCATTCTTTGCAGCTTACATTGTACGTAGTATTTATCCACCCTCCGATTTAATATACTCGTTCCATTCACTGTGCTTTTCCTTTGAAGATATAATAGAAATGCCCAATCCATATGTCAACGCCTCATTCGTCCTTTCAATATAAGTGCTCGGTCACATGCATCATTTTGATTTTAATTTCACGAACGATGACGTTGACTGGACAGCAGCTCATCTCTTGTATCAAATTTAATCTTGGGCCACAGGAAAACTAATAGAGCTAAATTTTGCAATCATCACTTATTATTAATAGGTTGGGCTTGAATTTGCATATTATTAAACAAGGGTCGGTCCGACCCATTTAAATGGTGTCGGGTCGGCCCAATAAAATCCTAGTGGCACCGTTGACTCGTTAAGCTCGCAGCTCTTTCATTTTCCCTGTGCTCATTTTTGTTGCTTTGCCATTTGTTTTTCGTAATTCTTTAAATCCGTACCTATACATACACAAACATAAAAACAAGGTATATATTTGCATTTTATATGGTTTTTGGTTCTTTTGGGTTTGTTTTTCAAGGTAAAAGGTATGTGTAAAATAGCACATACCAAATTTCCCCATACTAAGGTATTGTCGTGTCCTCACGCAATGTAATAAATACACGCTCAAAACTAAAAATTCCAATCCCCCCAAACTAATCACCTTGAAAAGTAGCAAAGTGCTCATCTAAAAGGAATTAAAGAATCAATAGTTAAGAAACGCCCCGTTTTTCCATTTTCAATATTTTTTTCCATTTTTTTTACTTTTCATAACTTTTCATACTTCACACTTCTTAACATTGTGCTTTTATTATTCTTGATAATACTTAGGATCATAGAACAAGCAAAAATAATTCATCTGTCCCCAACTTTCTCTTTTGTCCATATAAACTTTAAAACAAGTCATTGTAAAAACTACAAGTTATGATAACTAACACTACTCATAAAATACTTATTGTTGTATTTCTTTTCTCCCGCATAATCTAAGTTTGTACTCTCAATGATTTTATTATTATTATTGGTGGACAAATATATTATTATGTCCTTATTAATAAAGGTAAACCGGGTTAGACCAATAGTGTGAAATCCTTTCTAAGAGACGATATGGTGAGAATAAGGTCCACTGTTAAGTTTTTAATAATTCACTATGATTTAGGGGTTTATCCTTTTATCTATCCAACAACTCAAAACTACGAGTCCAGAGACGGATGTGTGGTGTTATTTAGTAACCCGGAGTGTAATTTGGCTGTATTGTTTATATTTGTGTTGCAACATTATTAAACCTCGGTCCTTTAGCAAGGCATGTAATTTCGGTTTGTGAGCCGGCAAGATGCAGCATACTTTTATATCCTGTCTCGGATTATATTACTAATGTGCCCTATTTAGAAGACTTACCACACCTCGGTGGAGCGGCTAATGAGGTAGATTTAACTTTTATCAGCCCACAGTTTTTGTATTATTTTTACTTACCCTTTAAACGAATGTCTCCAATTCGGTACTGTGAGCCGAACCGAATCCAGAAGTTCTTATTTCGGCTTTTTCGATTTATATTCATAATTTAATAGATTTACAGCAATTTCAAAGGTCATAGGTGGTCTGTTAACACCTGCCACATCGGTATGCGAGCGACATGGTCCAGAGTTGTAGTCTCCCTCAACACCTGACCAAACTCTCGTATGTGTCCTTTCTTTACAGAAGGATCTCTACGAAGTGATTTCTAACTAAGCATCGTAAAAAACCAAGAAACTTTATTTATTCAACAATTATTATATCGTTTTTAAGCTCGATGGAGAGCAAAAGCCCATTAAAATTAATATCTATGGAGCTGAAAGAAAACCTATCTATTCTACGCTTAATATCATGTCTTTTTGATTTTAACTCTATCATTCTGTTCTTCGCAATTAAATCGCTAAGAAAGAGACTCTGGAATTGCTTAGCCTAGCGATTTAAGTATTAGGCATTGTTTTGGAAAGTTCACATAGACTGGCAACAATCTAATTTCTAATAAATTCAAGTTCGGCATTATGGAAATGCCTACATAGACTACGCAACAACGAGATTTAAATATGTTAAGGAAAAAGCTAAGGTATAAAACCGGTTGGATCAAAATTCATTTCTCGTTCTCACCTTTATTTATGTTACAACACTTATTTCATCACTTTATTCCAACATTTATCATTTTTTTACTTTATCATGCACAAAAAATTTTAAATTTTGCTATTTTTCACACAAATCACATATTTTTGGTGGAAAACGGGTTGTGTGAGAACAACGGCTGCAAGGTTATTAGCAAATCGATAGATTCCCTCCCCATACTAAAACTACACATTGTCCTCAATGTGAGATTCTCCCATACTAATTCCAATGTATAATCTTGATATAAAGGGTTTTCTACATAAATCTAAAGCCGATTATTAATTATACTAAAGATAAACGTTAGTCGATAAGATTTAGGATATCGGATTCCTTAAATGAAGCTGAGGATATGAAGCTCGAATGTATGAATGGACAAAACCATGAACACGAGAGTCTCAAAATCGGGCCAATCCTGGGTACTATCAAATAAAAAAAAAAAAAAAATCACTAAACATACAATGAAACAGAGTACGAAGAGGGCGGAGCCCCCTCACATTAATTGTTAAAAAATAGATAAGAAGATTTGAAAAAACATGTTTTTGTTAACCGGTCACGAGCTTGAAAAAAAAAAAACTCGACCCCAAATTAAGTTGTCCAGCGGAGAGCAAATGGAAGAGAAAATCTCAATCGGGCTTTCATTAATGTTTGGATAAACATTAAAGCATATGAAAGTTCCATCCCGATGAGATGCCACCAGCTCTAAGTGGAGATGTCGGGGTCAAAAATGGTGTCTTCACTCCCGAGAGAGTGAACATAAAGGAGTATTTCCCTCGGGTATAGAGAAATGGAACGAAAAGTCGAATGACAAATGTGAGGAAATCGTTATCATCAAACATTTGAGAAAAAAACAATCTTACCTCCTCTTGGGTCAGACATCGTCTTCATTAAACTATCAAATTGTTTATCACGGGGTGCATCAGGGCGCAATGTCGAAGGGTAAACCAAGCTCATACTCGGGTATTTGGGATCTCGTTAAGTAAAGTTGTACGATAAAATAATCTCCTCTTCCGTTCTAAATCTCTTCTCAATACCGGAGGTTATCGAGTCTTCTAAAACAGAAATTGTATCACCTCCTACTATAAGAATATCAGTATCCATAACTGGCAAAATAGGAGAGGAGGAGGATTTTCAAGCAAAAAGGAAATAGAAGGAGTGGAGTTTCATGCTTTGATCTTTCATATGAGGAAGATTGACATTTAATAACTTCTCACGAAGAATCTCGTCCTCTATTTGAAGAATATCAATATCAATCTCTCCTTCTTCTTTATCAAAATCGTCTACATCACAATCATCTTCATCAATATTGTAAAATTGGATCAATAAATCGTGTTCACCGACGAACTCCTCGGGTAAGAAAATCATTCTTGGAGTTCGTGCATCGAAATATCTCGACCTATGCCAAAGAGAATATAGTCCACTTTCGCCATCATTATATAATCATTAGACGGCCATCAACAAAATATCTCGGAAATACCCTTAAACTTCACATGGGATTGGAACAAGGTTCTACACACTAATCTTTTCTGTTTCCGGTATAGTATTAAGATGTCGTTCCCCATACTCTGAGAGTTATTGGGCTCCTCGATTTGTAGTCTGGATGTGTTGCTTTAGTCTTTTCTATTTATAACCGTTACTCCTTCACTGTCACTTCGTTTAAAAAGGTAGGACGATTCCAGTTTGGACAATTAATATATTCTGATAGCTCCTCATTAATATTTCACACATCTTCAAGGAGTTTACTTATCAATTCTTGAATATCCTCTTATTGATAATGCTCGTCCGTAAAAGCATGCTTAATTTCGTCAAAATCCTTTCCCAAGTATCAATAAACCTTTGGTGTACTCCTAATATGGTTATCGACCTTAAACTTCATTATGAAGGTGTAATTGTCTTTCTTTTAACATTTCAACATCCGTCGATCATAGAAAAATTAAAATTATGGAGTAAAACTTTGAACTGCCGGCTCCTCCTGCTTTGGTTGAATTCCTTTAAGAATTTGCAAATCATTCATAAGCTTAAAAAGCAATTCTTGCATAACTTCAGGTTGATTCTGCTCTTCTTCTACAGCTTGCTTAATTTTAAGAAATCTCTCCTCCGCTAGCAATAAAGCCATACACTTTTTGTTAGGAGGTATATGATCATACTCCTTTAAAAAGGCTTGAATGGTTTCCATTAAGTTTTCTCTAGCTTGCAACAATTCCGTATCCGTTGCTTGAGGAGGATGATGAATTTCGGGAAACTACGAGGGTTGATATTGGTCAAAACCAGAATAAATCGGATTATAACAAAAATTAGGATCATAATTTTGGTTCATCGGTTGACACTGATCATTTTCATGAAGAACCCCACAATTGTCATAAAGAAATTGTTGTGGCGGACTCGGAAAATAATGTAGAGGTTGGTTAAATCCAAAGTCTTGATTGTAACAGAGACCCTGATCAAAGACGGGTGTGTTCCCTGTTTGACAATCATAACCCGGATAAGAGTTCCCTCTACAAAATTCACACGAGTATGTCTCGTATTGATATTGTGGAGGTTGGTTGAAGAGTTCGGTTGTTTCATTATAAGAATAAGATTTGGGTCTTAGACAAAACTTCATTTTGGATCCTACACTGTACAGCTCAGACAGTTTCCTCCTTTAAACGGACATCCACAATACGAGCAACCAAAATGGTTATATGAAGGCATGTCGAAGAATTAAACGGATAAGAGGATAAAGAAGAAAAAAATTAAATGAAAGAAAAGGATAAAGGATAATATTTTTAAATTTTTTTTTATATTAACAAAAAAAATATAATTTTGGTATTTTTAATATTTATAAAAGAAAAATTAAAATAAGAAGAAAAATATTTTTGGATTTTTATATTTATTATTAAGAACGAATATAAAGCGTCGGCCCGATAAGAAAGGATCTTGAACAAGGCTCGAACACAAACTAATCGTGTTAAATTGCTTACTACCCTCCACGGCTTGTTCTTAGTGGCGCTTTTGAGTTAGTCAAATACATAACCTCAAAATATTGTTTTACTGATATATATATAGATATATAGATTATATATATATATATATCATAATAGTACGATACGCAAGCTATGCTTTCATTACAATGTAGTCATAGGAAAGTAATATAGTTATCATACACGGGGTATCGTTTTCCTCGGTGTGAGTGTGATATGGAAATCTACGTTCAAGTTGTAAAATCGAGCTGGTTGGTCTTTTACGTTGGTGGTTTTGGTTTTGTTTAAAATATTTTTGAGATCGTTAAAAATTTATACTGAATATTATTGTATTCTTCGATTTAAAACTTACAAGATTATACTAAAATTGATATATAAGTATATAAATGACGAAAATGCTTGTAAGTGACGTGATAATGTTCATCATGTGCGGGATTAGGTTTAACGAATTAAATTCCTTGAGAAAAACACGTTTCAAGAAATTAAATGACAAAGTTAATGTAATAAGCTTTTTTTAAAATAAGATGACAAGTATTTAAATTGCCATTAAAAGTAATGATGGTATGGAAATGTGGGAAAGAAAATTCTAATGGACTATTAATTTTTAAAAACTTTTTAAAACCCGCACTTAAATTCCGAATCACTAATCACTTACGCTATCACAAGTATTTACTCCTACTCATTAACGGAATTCATTTAACAACATAGCATTTTAACCAAAAAAAATAAATCTACACTAAGCGTGGCGAAAATCAAATACGCAAATATATTATGGAACGATAACACTAATCTAAGTATTGAAAAGAGATTAGAGAGTAGAACCTGAATCGAAGAGCCGCAAAATAAACGACTACCCACCGATTTATTAAGCTAAAGAAAATAATTAAATTCTATCTAGCTAAATAAACCCGTTAAGCTCCGCGCCTCATGAGTAGACCGGTTCCGTAAAACAAAACAAATAAAACTTTAAAGTAAAACATTTCATATTTCAAATTCTTTTTCGGTTTTATATTTACTACTCGAAATAGACCAGGTCTAACAATAAATCTAAGGCCCAATTATGACAAACAAACGCTAGGCCCAAATAATTAAACGTGGCCCATATTCAATAGTCCAAGGTTATTCTAATTAATGCATTATACCAAACTTTTACACGAATAAAACACCAAAACCGAATAAGCACTATCAAACCATAATAAGCAAACAAGAATAAGGCAAAAGCAATGGCGTTACAAGTTAAGTTCTTCTAAAACTGAGATAAGCACTCTAAACTCGAAATCTTAATATTAAGCTTAAAAAATTTTGAGATCTAAAACTCATACTAATCATAAGCTAATAGGAAAAACAAAACAGTAAAAATGAGTTAAAAGCTATAGAGCAACGATAGACAGAAAAAAAAACGAATGAAGATTAATTCAACACTATTTTTGCAAAATTAAGCTTAAAACGAGATTTAAAAACTAACGCTACTTTCAATAAGCCAACACTAAACACGAAAATAAACACTAAATGAATTATACGCAACTAAAGGCCGTATCAAGGATTTCGAGTAAGCAGTTTAGCATATTAACGAAAAAATAAAAAACCCCCAATTATGACGAAACGAATATAAGCAAATAAGCGTACAAATGTTTGATCCAAACAATATTAGCCTACCTTACACCGCAATAATTTATTTAGATGTTATCTTATCAAGAAATAAGAGCTCTTATACACTAAGATGAAATTATGTACGTCAATAAGTACAGATCGAGCTTATTAGAACTTATTAAATCGAAAAGTGCTAAAAACAATCAATAATAGCTCGAATCAACTTGGAAAGCTTTTAGGAGCCATTATCTAAGTTATTAAGGACCTTTGGGAATAATAAGTGATAGTAATGTTTTCCCACTTCCATACTGGGATCACATGTTGAACCAACAAACCAGATGGTTTTTGGTATTCGGCCTTGACTTTGGCACAGGTCAAACATTTACTAGCGTAGGTGCCAATCTCAGCCTTCATATTCGGCCACCAATACAGCTTCTTTAAATCTTGGTA
The DNA here is from genome assembly GCA_026074375.1 of Tanacetum coccineum. Taxonomy (NCBI): domain Eukaryota; kingdom Viridiplantae; phylum Streptophyta; class Magnoliopsida; order Asterales; family Asteraceae; genus Tanacetum; species Tanacetum coccineum. The sequence continues at coordinate 17,320 of BQNB010001575.1, read as the reverse complement.
CATCTTGTTTGATCCAGGATGTACTGAATATTGTGACTTATGCGACTCGTGCATAATTAACTCTCTTAAGTCACTAAAATAGGGTATCCAACTTCTCCCATTCAAGCATAACGTTCCATCAGCACGTTGCTCAAGCTTCCATAATTCTCCTCCTTTCTCGCCTCAACCTAAGCTTCTAAGATATACACAGGGAGGTTCAGACCAATCGTCAAAACTAAAGCTCGAACTCGTAGTGGCTTATTTTGTTCCTTTTAGCTCAAGGCATCCGCCAACAAGTTAGCTTTTCCCGGATGATAACGAATCTCGCAGTCGTAGTCGTTCAACAGCTCCAACCGTCTACGTTGTCTCATGTTCAACTCTTTCTGATTTAGAATATGTTGCAAACTCTTATGATTAGTAAACACAACGCATTTCATGTCGTACAAATAATGTCTCTACATTTTAAGAGCAAACACTACAGCTCCAAGCTCTACGTCATGTGTAGTGTAATTCTTCTAATGAATATTAAGTTAGCGTAACGCGTAGGCTATGACCTTCTCCCTTTGCATCACAACTGCGCCCAATCCTTTATGAGAAGCATCACAGTAAACCACGAAGTTTTCACTACCTTCGGGTAAGCCAAAATCGGTGCACTACAACTTTTTCTTTAACAGTTAAAATGCAGCTTCTACCTTTTCACTCCAATCAAATTTTACGTTATTTTGAGTCAGCTTCGTCATAGGCTTGGCAATTTTTGAGAAACCTACAATTAATCGTCGGTAATAGCCAATAAGACCTAAAAATTGACGAATCTCTATCGAAGTCTTGGGCGATGCCCAATCCTTGATTGACTCAATCTTAGTTGAGTTTGAGTCCACGTGAATGCCTTCACTATCAATCACGTGACCAAGAAATTGTACCTTCGACAGCTAAAATTAACACTTTGAAAACTTGGCGTACAATTTTTCCTCCTTAAGCAACTCTAAAATTGACTTAAGGTGTTCCACATGGTCTTCTTCGCTCTTGGAGTATATCAAGATGTCATCAATAAAAAACGATCACGAATTTATCTAAGTATGGTTTGCATACCTGATTCATCAGATCCATGAATACCGCCGGTGCGTTGGTCAGTCCAAACGGCATCACTTGAAACTCATAGTGACCATAACGTGTCCTAAACACTGTCTTTGGAATGTCTTCCTCTCGAACTCTGATTTGATGATAACCATATCTCAGGTCGATCCTAGAATAGACTATTGACCCTTGCAACTGATCAAACAAGTCTTCAATTCTCGGAATTAGATATCGATTCTTTATAGTCAGATTATTCAGTTCACGATAATCGATACACATCAGAAAAGATCAATCATTCTTTTTGACAAACAAGACTGGGGCTCCCCAGGGTGAGGAACTCGGTTTTATAAATCCCTTGTCAGAAAGTTCTTGCAGTTGAGTAGACAGTTCTTGCAGTTCCGACGGTGCTAGTCTATACGGGGTGCATGCCACAAGTGCCGCACCAGGGACCAAGTCAATTTGAAATTCAACTTTTCGCGATGGTGGTAATCTGGGAAAATCCTCTAGGAATACCTCTAGATAGTCCTATACAGTTAGCACGTCCTCAAGTCGCTTCTCCTTCGACTTGTCCTCGATTTCCTTTTTTGTCACTTGTGCCAGAAAAATTAGGCAACCTCTCTTAATATATTTTTGACTTTTAGTGCATGATATAATGCTCAACTTCAACTTTTCTCCTTTGCCGTCTCTATCACCTTGAACTATCAAAACTTCATCTCCATAGGGAATTTGCACGATATTTTCATCACAAACGATTACCGCATGATGGTTCGCTAACCAATCCATGCCGATGATGACGTCAAAACTACCAAGTTCTACTGGCATTAGGTCAATATTGAATGGGTGACCTAACAATCCTAACGTATAGCCTCTAAGTACGGTATTAGTTTCAAAGATTATCCCGTCAGCTAATTCGACAGAATAGCTAACATCTAAAGTATCAGGGGTTATATCAACCAAAGTACTAAAAGTAGTTGGCACAAAACTTCTATCGGCGCCCGAATCAAAAATCATAGAAGCATAATGGTTATTGAGAAGAAACGTACCCTTAACGACATTGGAATCGGGGTTAGCCTCTCCTCCACCCAACACATAAGCTTTTCCTCTTGCTTCACCAACACCATTCTTGTTCCCAGCTTTGTTTCCACGGTTTTGATCTTTCAGCTTTGGGCAATCACTCCTGAAGTGTCCTTGCCTTCCACACTCAAAACAGGTTAAAACTCTCTGATTCACTACTTGACCCCTCTAAGTAGAAGTAGCGGGATTTGTGACCTTACAATCTTATGTCAAATGCCCAACCTTGTTACACTTCCCACATCTCACAGTGCAAGGCCCTTCAAGGTGAAGCTTACACTTGTTACAGAGAGGCAATGGTCCATTATATGGTTTTTTCTCATTATTGCCAGCCGTAAAGGCTCTCGCCACATTCTAACCTCTAACATTTGGCCTTTTGAATGGTGGCTACTATCTACGGTTGTCTCTTTGATTGACCTCGAATCTTCTTTTGTTCTCAACATTTTTCACAGCATATCCCTTCAACTTTTGGTCCATTAAGTTGTTAGCAATTCGAACAGCATCTTGCAGTCTTGTAGGTTCAGCGGCAATTACATTCCTTTGGATGTTATCGGGGAGTCCTCTAATGAATTTCTCAACCTGAACCTCCTCCTCGGGGACCATCTTGGTGTACATCATAGTCAACTCTTGAAATCTCTGAGTATAAGCAGCCAAATCATTCTTCTTCACGGTCAAATTCCATAGCTCATATTCCATCTTTTGAATCTCATTTCTTGGGCAGTACACTTCAGCCATTAACTTTATGAGCTCTCTCCATGACATGGCGAATGCAACCTCAGTCCTAATAGTCCTCTTATGTGAGTTCCACCAAGTTAGTGCACTGTTTAACAGTGTGCAAGTAGCATACTTGACTTGGTATTTCTTTGGACAATTGCTGATATGGAAAATTGTTTCCATCTTCTCAAACCGCCTTATCAACCCGACAACTCCTTCCGTTCCCTTGTATTTGAGTGGTTGACACTTCATGAAGTCCTAGTATGTGCATTCTCTAGCAACAGGTCTATCACCTCTACCATTCTCATTTGGATTTTTGTTTCCGCCATTTCCATTCTCACCATTTCTATCTCCGCCATTTCCATTATTGCCGTCGCTACCGTTCTGGCTTTGATTATTAGCCTCAAGAGCATTGGCAGCATGAGTCACTTCATAAGCAGCCAACGCTTCTTCCACACGTAGGTTAACGAGTTCTTTGATTGCTTCAGGGGTCATACCGGAGCAAGTGATAGTCATTGTTCTACGTCACAAGACATATTGCACGATGAGATTCGATACGAGATATAGCCATTATAAATGGTAAATAAGGTTTATATCTGAAAATACAATAGAACATGTTTTTCTAGAAAAAGTAAATAACAATATAGATGAATACGCGAGAGAACCAAAACAAGCTTTTCATTTCACGAATAAAAGCATAATTCGGTCACAACCAATCTAAAATAGGTACGTGATTTATGATTATTTCTGCTGCCAACATCTAGACCTAACCATCAGTCTAATGTCCTACATGATCATGGTATTACTAGTCTAAGGGCGAAAACTCAAATGCCTCTCAACATACGACTCCAACCTCCTAAGTTTCCTTCGAGTATCATCGCAATCCTTACGAACCTGATGACACTCCTCCTGCGAAAGTGCCATGTGCCAACGAATACTGTCAACCCGATCTCTCTCTATACTCAACGTGGCTCGAATCTTTAGGTACTCCAGTCTTAAACTCCTAATCCTCTTAACCAAACTAGTTCTCTCTACACTAGCTACCAACTGACTAGTCTCCAATTGTCTTTGAGTAGTCTCAATCTCAGTAATCCTATCAATACGAACCTCTGACATGTAGTGAACTATATCATAAATGGTATCCTTGATATGTGCTAAAACACACATCATTTGTACCCCAAAAAATGCTAATAAACGGACTAAAACACTAAAATATAGATAAATATGTTGCAAATATGTTTGTATTGTGTTTTTATGTCTTACAGGTACAAAGGATTGAAAACAAAGCAAAAACGATAATTTTCGGGTGACTTTCGATGATGTTTTTACGTTTATCGAGGCTCAAACGAAGTCGTTAATATTCCTCGATCACACCATTGGAAATAGCACAAAATTACGAGTCTAACGGTACCGGACTTTCTATCTTGAACCTTTTTATTTTGAACCTTTTTCGCCATTTTGAACCCTTCTTTATTAAATATTCTGAACCTGGCCAAATATGGGTTAAACAAAATAAATTGTGTATATATAACAAGACCACTGCCTAGTGCAGTTGGTCTTGTGGCTTGCCTTAAAGTTTCACCCTCGAGGTCCCGAGTTTGATTCTGCTTGGGGTGTAGTTGTTAAAGTCTACGTCAGCATCCACGTGGCATGCCACGTGGCGACCCGGCCCAAGACCCGACCTGACCCGGCCCAAGACCCGACTTGACCCGGCCTAAGATCCAACTTGACCAGGCCCAAGACCCGCCTGTTGACAGGCGGTCAACAACCGTTGACCGGTGGTCCAGCGGTGGCTCCGATGACGGTGACGGAATAGTGCCTACGCCACATGGCACCACTCAGGTGGTGACACATGGCAAACTAATCATTATAATTGCAGGTCTGGACATGTGGCAGGTACGGATCCGAGGTACGAAGTACTGTAGCTTCGGGTACAAAGTGGCAATGTAGTAGTGGCGGTTACGAGGTACTGTAGCAATACGAGGTTGTTAGATCGAGGCTTCTGGAAGGCTGACGTGTCATCATATAATTGGTGGATCCAGCTGTTATTAGCTGGCGTACAAGGTACGCTTGTTAATAACGCGGGGTGGGCTGAAATGACAAAATTACCCCCATATTCGCACTATATCAGTTCTTGATAGCCTAAAAAGACGAAAATGCCCCCCAACACCCACTTAGGCTATAAATACAATCACGCAGCAACAATGTTAGTTGTTAGTTTTTTTTCCTTATTTTTCACATAGTAGTTGTAATGTAGTTTTAGGAGTAGAATAGTTTAGCTTATTTTAGCTTATTATTGTAAAAGCTTTTTAGCTTATTCTCAACTTATGTATTGGCATTATTTTACACTAGAATGAAGATGTTGATTTTAAAGTGTTGTGTTTTTATTAATGCTTAATTACTTTTATTACTTTTTTATTTCTTATTCTTCAACTCTTTCTTTTCTTTGCTTATTTCTCCAAAAAAGACATGCTTAAGAGCTTATTTTTAGGATCCCATCTCATAACTTAATTCTAATAATCTACTTCCATAGCTTGTTAGAACACTTTATTTTACATTTTTTCGATTTAGGGATCTTTTTGAGTGAGGCTTTATTTTACTATTTTCGATTGCTTTATTTATTCAAACGTTATTTTTTTATATAGATCTAATCATTGATCATACCCGATCCGAGTTCACTTGATTGAACACCTTAGTTTTGGGTGGATTAGATCTAAAAATAATAGATCTTATATTTTTAGCTTATTTTCTAACATAAAGTTTGTTGCTTTTTTAATTCTAGCTTATTTTTCTTAGATCTAAATCTTTAAATATACCCGATCCAAGTTCACTTGATTGAACAGCACCATAGTTTCGGGTAGATTTAGATACTAAAGTTTTTAATCTTTTATAGCTTATTGCTTTAGAATAAATCTACTTATTTGTCTTATAAGCTTAATAATATCTTTTCATCTTAATCTTTTTTTTTGTTTAAATGTTGATAAAAATCTATCCACACTATGGCCGACTTAAGGGGTCTAATAAGGATGATAAGATAGATAAAGTTTTGATCTAATGGTTTTTATGGAAGTAATTAGTAGCTAAAGTGACACATATAATTTGCTAATAGTGAATAGAAGCTTTTTAAGTATAAGCTTATTTGTTATATTCAATTTGTAAGATCGGTGGTTTATATCATATGCATTCTTCATTTCGGGTTCTATTTTCTAATCTATTTTCAATACTTAGAATAATTTTATTTTATCGTTCCATAATATATTTGCGTATTTGATTTTTGCCATGCTTAGTGTAGATTTATTTTTGTCGTTAAATGCTATGTTTGTTAAATTGAATTTCGTTATGCGTAATGAGTAGTTTTATTAGTGCTTGTTAAGTGATTAGTGATTTGGAATTTAAGTGCGGTTTTAAAAAGGTTTAAAAAATTAATAGTCAATTTACATACCGTCATTTACTTTTAATGCAATTTAAGTACTTGTCATTTATTTTAAAAAGCATTTTACTTTACTTGTCATTTAATTTCTTGAAACTTGTTTTCTAATGATTTTAATTCGTTAAACCTAAGCCCACATTTAAGGAACATTTCACGTCACTTAGCAATCATATTTGTCATTTATATCTTTTAGATCAATTTTAGTTTAATCTTTTAGTTTTTTTTAATCTTAGAATTAATATTAGTTTAATTTTTACTATAAAAATAGTTTAAAACCAAAACCAAAAACTTGAATGACAATCAAGCTCGATTTACAACTTGAACGTAGATTTCCATTCATCTCTTGCCGAGGAAAACGATACCTGTGTTGATTACTTATTACTCTTTCCTAAGAATAATTTGTATGATACTTAGCTTACGTATACGTATATGTAGTTTATAAATATATATATATAATATATCGGAGGGTTTATTTGATATAAACGCGTGGTAAAACGACTTTATCAAAATGGCACCGCTGCCGGGGAGAGGTGTAGCGATTTTTACGGGATTATTTGTGTTCAAGCCTTGAAGATCTTTTCTTCGGAAAGTTTATTTTCGTTCTTATAAAAAAAATATAAAAATCCAAAAATATTTTTCTTCTTATTTTATTTTTCCTTTTCTTTTATAAATATTAAAAATACCAAAAATATTTTTTTTTATTTTTTTTATCTTTATAAAAAATTTCAAAAAAAATATTCTCCTTTATCTTCTTACTTCATTTAATTCTTATCTTCTTTATCCTCTTATTCGTTTAATTCTTCGACATGTCTTCGTATAACCATTTTGGTTGCTCGTGGTGTGGAGGTCCGTTTAATGGTGGAAACTGTCCGAGCTGCAGCAGTGTAGGATTCAGAAATGAGTTTGTCTATGACCCAAATCCTTATTCTTATAATGAAACACCGAACTTCTTCAACCAACCTCCACAGCCCCAGTAGGAGACATACTCGTGTGAGTTATGTGGAAATGATTCTCACTATGGGTTTGATTGTCCACCACGGGTACCGCTTGTCTATGAGCAGGAACCGTGTTACAATCAAAACTTTAGTGATAATTATTATCCACAAAATTCAACGAGTTTTTCTCAACAATATCTTTGCTGTGATAACTGTGGGGGTCCTCTTGTGACTTTTCAGTGTCACCCGATGAACCAAAATTTTAATTCTTTCGGTTTTGACCATATTCAACCCCCACAGCAGTTCGATAATCATCAGCCTCAGGAAATTCCAGAAGTCACTCCTTTTGTTGAAAGTAAAGAATGGATTGAAACAAATAACGAGTTTTATAAAATGATGGAAGATTTTATGGAAAGAATGAATCAAGAGTTACATAAGCAGGAGGTTTTACTTGCAGCTCAAAGAGAGTAAGAATTACTTGCCCAAAAGCAAGCAGCTCAGGAAAATCAAGTTCCCTCATCAAATTCCGTCTTTCGTCAACTGATTGAATAAATGTGTGGCACAAAAGTTTGTGAAGAGCAAAAGCATGGAAGATACAATGCTAGATCTGCTTGAAATTTGTCGACAAAAAGAGCTTTATTGTATTCATAATAATGTTAAAGATCTAATTGAAAGTGCTCTTAATTCTAAACTTCTCTTGATTAATTTGAATTCTCAACGTCTAAATAAGGAAGAGCAGGAAGTTAAGAATATCGTAGAGCCGGCAGCTAAACGTCAAACTCGTATTACATCGTGTTTGTAGAATTTCAAAGTTATTTCTAAGGAGAGTACTATTCCTTTGAATAAAACAACTCAAATTTCTCAGGTTAATGCAATCACACATGATTTACCAACCGAAGAACCTGAGTACTCTCTCATAATGAGGAATGAGGAACTTAGCACTATTCCTAAAAAGGAATCGGACGAATTCATAAAGTCTAGTGTTGAGGACCTTATTCAAATCCCAAAAGATTCCAAGGATACATCTAGGAGTGATAGTGAGAGCGTTTTTCCTTCGAGTGATGATTTCTCTCCTATTGTTGAGGAAAAATCCATGACTTTCTCTAACCCTCTTTTCGAATTTGACGACGAATATATCTCTAATGACGTAAATCCTCTTTTTGATGAGGTGTTAGAGGACATTGAGTGCAAGGATTCTTATGATTCCAACCTTGATGAGTCGACTTTGTTAGTCACACCTCTTTCCGATGCTAATAAGGATGAGTGTTTCGACCCAGGAGGCGTAATTGATGAAATCGATGCTTTTCTAGATATGGATATTGAGAACGGTTATCATGATTCGGAGGGAGATATAATCTATCTTGAGAGTTTGCTTATTGATGACACTAGCCCTAATCTCCCTCTCAAGGTATTTTTAGTTCACGACCCAAGAAGCTTAAAGGATGAACCTGATAATGATGATTTGATGACCGAGGACAAAGTTTTCGACCCCGGGATTTATGAGAAAAGTTTTTCTCTGACATTTGTAAAGTTAACCTTTGAGGATCTCCATTATTTTCCCATCACATTTGTTATCCGATTATTTCTTCCTTATCTCACTTATTCGGTGGATTCTTCTTTTCTTCTCTCCTCCGGGAGTGAGGATACTATTTATGACCCCGGCATTTCCACTTTTCATTTTTCTTCTCTTAAGCCGGTTGCATATGAAAATCCGATGGTGATTTTTCCATTTTTCTGTTTCTGCCCCAAGGACAAAGGAATTCGAGGAGAGTCAAGCTAGAGACTCGCACAAAAACAAGCGCTTCTCGGGAGGCAACCCGTGTCTTTTCTTCTTTATATTTTCTTGATTAATAAGATAATGTGTGATTTTATAGCCTAAGTGTGGGGGCATGCTTCTCTCTATGGTATGTGGTTTTGTTTTTGTAGGATTCCTCAAGATCATGAAGACCCATGCTTGTTTTCAATCCTCTAATCATCCGGTCTTCGATCTTCTGCTTATTTTGGAATCCTCAATCCTGATCTGATATATATTTGTTTCCCTTTTCGCACTTGGATTTTTTTTGCATTTGCCTTTTTCGTTCGTAAGTGTGGGGGTAAAACCTGGAGGACATTGAGTGCAAGGATTCTTATGATTCCAACCTTGATGATCGACTTTGTTAGTCACACCTCTTTCCGATGCTAATAAGGAAGAGTGGTTTCAACCCTGGATGCCGTAATTGATGAAATCGATGCTTTTTATCAAGATATGGATATTGAGAACGGTTATCATGATTCGAGGAGATAGAATCTATCTTGGAGAGTTTGCTTATTAGATGATCGGGGGAATATTGAGTTGATCTCTAGCCCTAATCTCCCTCTCAATGTATTTTAGTTTCCTGACCCAAGATAGCTTTAAGATGAACCTGATAATGATGATTTGATGACCGAGGACAAAGTTTTTCGACCCCGGGATTTATGAGAAGAGTTTTTCTCTGACATTTTAAATTAACCTTTGATGATCTTCCAGTATTTTCCCCAACACATTTGTTATCCGATTATTTCTTCCATATCTCACTTATCGGTGTATTCTTCATTTCTTCTCAATTCCTCCGGAGTGAGGATACTATTTATGACCCCAATGGCATTTCCACTTTTTCATTATTCTTCTCTTAAGGCCGGTTGCATATGAAAATCCGATGGTGATTTTCCATTTTTCTGTTTCTATTCTCTTTCTTTTCTGCCTCAAGGACAAAGGAATTCGAGAGATCAAGCTAGAGACTCCACAAAAACAACGCTTTCTCGGGAGGCAACCCCTTGTCCATTTCTTCTTTAATTTTCTGATTTAATAAGATAATGTGTGATTTTATAGCCTAAGTGTGGGGGCATGCTTCTCTCTATGGTATGTGGTTTTGTTTTTGTAGGATTCCTCAAGATCATGAAGACCCATGCTTGTTTTCAATCCTCTAATCATCCGGTCTTCGATCTTCTGCTTATTTTGGAATCCTCAATCCTGATCTGATATATATTTGTTTCCCTTTTCGCACTTGGATTTTTTTTGCATTTGCCTTTTTCGTTCGTAAGTGTGGGGGTAAAACCTGACATTTTTGAACATTAAGCAAAATGTTTCATTATAAATTGTGGGGGGGGGGATATCAACGAAATAAGATCATAATTACGTACGTGCCTATATGTGTTCCCACGCAACCCCGTTTTGACCAAAATTTTAAAATTTTTATTGTTTTATTATGATATATATATATAAAAAAAAATATTAAAAAATGATGAAAATATAAAAATATATAAATAAGTAGGCCCGTAGAATTAGGTAGCTTTTGACTTGACCGAGTTTTAAACTCTAGCTTTATCCTAAGCTTTCGAGACTTAGCGTTTGCTTAACTTTAAAATTTTGCAAAGGACGAAATATGATAGAGTTAAATATAAGTTTGATACTAAGCGTGGATTAGTTGGATATTTTTAGAGCTCATAGAGGTTAATTGTGGCTTTTTGCTCCCACCAGCTTAATAAACGCTATATAATTGTTGAATAAAATAAAGTTACTTTAGGTTTTTGCGATTCTTAATTTAAATCACTTCGTAGAGATTCCTTCTGGTAAAAGTAAGGTACACATCGAGGTTTTGTCAGTGTTGTGGGGAAATAGACTCCTGGACCATGGTCGGCTCACATACTGATGTGGCAGTTGTTAAAAGACCACAGGACTTGAAATTTGGCTAATAATAATAATTATGTAATAAAACGAAGCCGAAAAAAGACTTCTGGATCATGGTCGGCTCGCATACCGATGTGACAGTCGTTTAAAGGGTGGAGGAAAGAATGATAATAAAAACTGTGGGCTGATAAAAGTTTGATGCATCTTGCCGGCTCACAACCGATGTTGCAGCCTTCAAAATAAGGCACATAGTTATAATAATCCGAGACTGATAAAAGTTTGCTGCATCTTGCAGGCTCACAAACGATGTTGCAGCCTTCTAAAGGACCGAGGTTTAATAATGTTGCAATAATAATAATAAAGCCAGATTTCGACTTTGGGGTTATCTAAATAAAGCCTCCGTCTCTGAACTCGTAGTTGAGTTGTTGCGGAAGAAATAAAAAGGATAACCCCTAAATCATGCGAATTTAGAACCTTAATGTGGACCTTATTCTTACCATATCGTCTCTTTAGAAAATGATTTCAAACTAATTATGGTCTAAACCGGACACCTTTATGATAATAAGGACATAATTAATTTGTCACCAATAATAAAAAATCCTTAGAGGAAATTTAGGTATAATGGGAGCGAAAAGTTAAGTTTATACTTACACAATTATCATTTATGAGTAGTGTTAGCATCTAATCTTATATTTAACTGTGATTTCGTTTTAAGCTTAGTTTAGGGATTGTAAAAATTAAGGATGACGAACTCCCGTTCTTAAAGCCTTTTAAATAATGTTATTTAATTCTTATCTTAGTTTTTATCTTTTATTGAATAAGTGGTTAAACGGGGGCGCTTTCGAAATAAATGATTTTTCAACCTTCTTAATGGACCTTTTCTGTTCTTGTTTGATTGTGAGGGGTCATAATTTAAAAGGGGATTTAATTATTTATTTCCGGGCGTGTTTTATATACATTGCGTGTGAGACCAGCAATGGCTTAGTGTGGGAGAATTTTTATATGTGCAAAAACTCACATCATTTGTACCCCGGAAAATGCTAATAAACGGACTAAAATACTAAAATATGGATAAATATGTTGCAAATATGTTTGTATTGTGTTTTTATGTCTTACAGGTACAAAGGATTGAAAACAAAGCAAAAACGATAATTTTCAGGTGACTTTTGACGATGTTTTTACGTTTATCGAGGCTCAAACGAAGTCGTTAATATTCCTCGATCACACCATTGGAAAGGGCACGAAATTACGAGTCTAACGGTACCGGCCTTTCTATCTTGAACCTTTTTATTTTGAACCTTTTTTGCCATTTTGAACCCTTTATTAAATATTCTGAAGTTGGCCAAATATGGGTTAAATGAAATAAATTGTGTATATATAACAAGACCACTACCTAGTGCAGTTGGTCTTGTAACTTGCCTTAAGGTTTCACCCTCGAGGTCCCGAGTTAGATTCTGCTTGGGGTGTAGTTGTTAAAGTCCATATCAGCATCCACGTGGGCACACGTGGCTGACACGTGGATCCATGTGGCATACCACGTGGCAACCCGGCCCAAGACCCGACCTGACCCGGCCCAAGACCCGACCTGACCCGGCCCAAGATCCAACTTGACCCGGCCCAAGACTCGCCTGTTGACAGGTGGTCAACCACCATTGACCGATGGTCCGGTGGTCCGACGGTGGTTCGCCGCCGTTGACCGTCGCCGCCACCGTTGACCGGTGGTGGCTCCGATGACGGTGACGGAACAGTGCCTACGACACGTGGCACCACTCAGGTGGTGACACGTGGCAAACTAATCGTTATAATTGCAGGTCTGGACAGGTGGTAGGTACATATCCGAGGTACGAGGTACTGTAGCTTCGGGTACGAGGTGGCAGTGTGGTAATGGCGGTTACGAGGTACTGTAGCAATACGAGGTACTATAGCAATACGTGGTTGTTCGATCGAGGCTTCTGGAAGACTGACGTGTCATTATATGATTGGTGGATCCAGCTGTTATTAGCTGGCGTACGAGATACGCTTGTTAATAACGCGGGGTGGGCTAAAATGATGAAATTACCCCCTATATTTGCACTATAACAGTTCTTGATGGCCTGAAAAGACGAAAATGCCCCCAACACCCACTTAGGCTATAAATACAATCACGCACCCGCAGTGTTAGTTGTTAGTTTTTTTTCCTTATTTTTCACATAGTAGTTGTAATGTAGTTTTAGGAGTAGAATAGTTTAGCTTATTTTAGCTTATTATTGTAAACGCTTTTTAGCTTATTCTCAACTTATTGTATTGGCTTATTTTTCATGAATGAAGATGTTAATTTTAAGGTTGGTTTTTATTAATGCTTATTTACCTCTTTACTTTTCTTTATGCTTATTCTTCTACTCTTTCTTTTCTTTTGCTTATTTCCAAATAAGCTCATGCTTATAGCATATTTTTGGGATCCCATCTCTTAAGCTTATATTCTAATAAGCTACTTCCTTAGCTTATTTAGACTAGCTTATTTTATATTGTTTTCGATTTAGAGCTTTTCGAGTGAGCTTATTTTAGCTTATTTTCGATTGCTTATTTTATTCAAACTTATTTTTTTATATAGATCTAATCCTTAATCATACCCGATCCGAGTTCACTTGATTGAACACCTTAGTTTTGGGTAGATTTAGATCTAAAGTTTTCATCTTTTTATTAGCTTATTGTCTTTAGAATAAATTCTAGCTTATTTTGTCTTAGTAGCTTAATATTATCTTGTTCATCTTAATCCTTGTTTGTTTTAATGTTGATAAAATCTATCCAACTCTAAGGCCGGAGCTTAAGGGTCTTATAAGGTTGATAAATAGATAAAGTTTTGATCTTTATGGTTTTTATGGAAGTAATTAGTAGATAAAGTTGACACCTTTATTTGCTAATTAGTGAAGTAGAAGCTTTTTAAGTGATAAGCTTATTTGTTTATTAAGTTTGTAAGATCGGGTGGTTTTATATCATTGCGGTTCTTCATTTCGGGTTCTATTTTCTAATCTCTTTTCAATACTTAGAATAGTTTTATTTTATCGTTCCATAATATATTTGCGTATTTGATTTTTGCCATGCTTAGTGTAGATTTATTTTTGTCGTTAAATGCTATGTTTGTTAAATTGAATTTCGTTATGAGTAGTGAGTAAATAACTTGTGTTTGCTAAGTGATTAGTGATTTGGAATTTAAGTGCGGTTTTAAAAAGGTTTAAAAAATTAATAGTCAATTTACATACCGTCATTTACTTTTAATGCAATTTAAATACTTGTCATTTATTTTAAAAAGCATTTTACTTTACTTGTCATTTAATTTCTTGAAACTTGTTTTCTAAGGATTTTAATTCGTTAAACCTAAGCCCGCACTTAAGGAACATTTCACGTCACTTAGCAAGCATATTTGTCATTTATATCTTTTAGATCAATTTTAGTATAACCTTGTAGTTTTAAATCTTAGAATTAATATTAGTTTAATTTTTAGTTTAAAAATAGTTTAAAACCAAAACCAAAAACTTTTATGACAATCAAGCTCGATTTACAACTTGAACGTAGATTTCCATTCACCTCTCGCCGAGGAAAACGATACCCGTGTTGATTACTTTTTATTCTTTCCTAAGAATAATTTGTATGATACTTAGCTTACGTATACGTATATGTATTTTATAAATATATATATATAATATATCGGAGGGTTTATTTGATATAAACGCGTGGTAAAACGACTTTATCAAAATGGCGCCGCTGCCGGGGAGAGGTGTAGCGATTTTTACGGGATTGTTTGTGTTCGAGCCTTGAAGATCCTTTCTTCGGAAAGTTTATTTTCGTTCTTATAAAAAAATATATAAATCCAAAAATATTTTTCTTCTTATTTTATTTTTTCCTTTTCTTTTATAAATATTAAAAATACCAAAAATATTTTTTTTTACTTTTATTATCTTTATAAAAAAATTCAAAAAAAAATATTCTCCTTTATCCTCTTACTTCATTTAATTCTTATCTTCTTTATCCTCTTATCCGTTTAATTCTTCGACATGTCTTCGTATAACCATTTTGGTTGCTCGTGGTGTGAAGGTCCGTTTAATGGTGGAAACTGTCCAAGCTGAAGTAGTGTAGGATTCGAAAATGAGTTTGTCTATGACCCAAATCCTTATTCTTATAATTAAACACCGAACTTCTTCAACCAACCTCTACTGCCCCAGTACGAGACATACTTGTGTGAGTTATGTGGGAATGATTCTCACTATGGGTTTGATTGTCCACCACGGGTACCGCTTGTCTATGAGCAGGAACCTTGTTACAATCAAAACTTTAGTGATAATTATTATCCACAAAATTCACCGAGTTTTTCTCAACAATATCTTTGCTTTGATAATTGTGGGGGTCCTCATGCGACTTTTCAATGTCACCCGATGAACCAAAATTTTAATTCTTTCGGTTTTGACCATATTTAACCCCCACAGCAGTTTGATAATCATCAGCCTCAGGAAATTCCAGAAGTCACTCCTTTTGTTGAGAGTAAAGAATGGATTGAAACAAATAACGAGCTTTATAAAATGATGGAAGATTTTACGGAAAGAATGAATCAAGAGTTACATAAGCAGGAGGTTTTACTTGCAACTCAAAGATAGCAAGAATTACTTGCCCAAAAGCAAGCAGTTCAGGAAAATCAAGTTCCCTCACCAAATTCTGTCTTTCGTCAACTAATTGAAGAAATGTGTGGCACAAAAGTTTGTGAAGAGCAAAAGCAAAATATGGAAGATACGATGCTAGATCTGCTTGAAATTTGTCGACAAAAAGAGTTTTATTGTATTCATAATAATGTTGAAGATCTCATTGAAAGTGCTCTTAATTCTAAACTTCTTTTGATTAATTTGAATTCTCAACGTCTAAATAAGGAAGAGCAGGAAGTTAAGAATATCGCAGAGCCGGCAGCTAAACGTCAAACTCGTATTACATCGTGTTTGCAGAATTTCAAAGTTATTTCTAAGCAGAGTACTATTCCTTTGAATAAAACAACTCAAATTTCTTAGGTTAATGCAATCACACACGGTTTACCAACCAAAGAACCTGAGTACTCTCTCATAATGGGGAATGAGGAACTTAGCACTATTCCTGAAAAGGAATCGGACGAATTCATAAAGTCCAGTGTTGAGGACCTTATTCTAATCCCAAGAGAGTCCGAGGATACATCCGGGAGTGATAGTGAGACCGTTTTACCTTCGAGTGATGATTTCTCTCCCATTGTTGAGGAAAAATCCGTGACTTTCTCTAACCCTCTTTTTGAATTTGACGACGAATATATCTCTAATGACGTAAATCCTCTTTTTGATTAGGTGTTAGAGGACATTGAGTGCAAGGATTCTTATGATTCCAACCTTGATGAGTCGACTTTGTTAGTCACACCTCTTTCCGATGCTAATAAGGATGAGTGTTTCGACCCAGGAGGCGTAATTGATGAAATCGATGCTTTTCTAGATATGGATATTTCTACGGATATTGAGAACGGTTATCATGATTCGGAGGGAGATATAATCTATCTTGAGATTTTGCTTATTGATGACACTAGCCCTAATCTCCATCCCAAGGTATTTTTAGATCATGACCCAAGAAGCTTAAAGGATGAACCTAATAATGATGATTTGATGACCGAGGACAAAGTTTTTGACCCCGGGATTTATGAGAATAGTTTTTCTCCGACATTTGTGAAGTTAACCTTTGAGGATCGCCATTATCCCATCACATTTGTTATCCGAATATTTCTTCCTTATCTCACTTATTCGGTGGATTCTTCTTTTCTTCACTCCTCCGGGAGTAAGGATACTATTTTTAACCCTGACATTTCCACTTTTCATTTTTCTTCTCTTAAGCCGGTGGCATATGAAAATCCGATGGTGATTTTTCCATTTTTTTGTTTCTGCCCCAAGGATAGAGGAATTCGGGGAGAGTCAAGCTAGAGACTCGCACAAAAACAAGCGCTTCTCAGAAGGCAACCCATGCCTTTTCTTCTTTCTATTTTCTTGATTAATAAGATAGTGTGTGATTTTATAGCCTAAGTGTGGGGGCGTGCTTCTTTCTATGGTATGTGGTTTCGTTTTTGCAGGATTCCTCATGATCGTGAAGACCCGTGCTTGTTTTCAATCCTCCAATCATCCGGTCTTCGATATTCTGCTTATTTTGGAATCCTCAATCCTGATCTGATATATATATATATTTGTTTCCCTTTTCACACTTGGATTTTTTTTGCATTTGCCTTTTTCGTTTGTAAGTGTGGGGGTAAAACCCGACATTTTTGAACATTGAGGCCAATGTTACATTCTAAGTGTGGTGAGGGGGTTTCTATCAAAATGTGATCATATTTGTGCCTAAATGTGTTCCCACGCAACCCCGTTTTGACCAAAAATTTAAAAATTTTATTGTTTTATTGTGATATATATATATATATATATATATATATATATATATATATATATA